>AFIR01000349.1:0-33343 GCA_000223685.2 Zymoseptoria pseudotritici STIR04_4.3.1
ATTAAAGAAGGGCGCTAGTCCCTTAAAGTTTAAGTAGAAGTCCGGTATAATCTATAGATCTAAGAAGGTCTTAGACTAGAATCGTATAAAGCTAGTTTAGCTAAATAGGTAATAAATTAAGTATCTAGCTAGCTCTAACCCTTAAGTAGTAGAGCTAGCTAGTAAGATAGCTAGGGAGAGTACTCTTAGCTACTAGAGAATTAAAAAGTAGAAAAGGAATAATTATTAATTATAAGGGTAAAGCCCTTAAGCTATATAGACTAACTAAAATAAGCGAGTTATATTATAACAAGCCCTTAAGTAGAACGGTGCCTAAGGCTTTAAGGGTTTAAGTAAACCTAAGGGTTTTTAGTATTTTTAAATATTAGCCTAATACGTATTAATTATCTTTCCGGAATCGTAACGGCTTATTGCAAGCGAAGCTTGCTAATTCTAATAGAAGTCTTAGCACCGGCCCTAGTAAGATGTACAGAAAAACCGGGCTAGCTAATTAGATTAAGTTTCGTTAGCGCCGGCTATAACGCGGGGAACCCGCGCATATATCCGCTCTTTCTAAAACATAAAGGCCCCTAAATTGCGTCTCCTACTATAAGGTAGGGACGCGATTTGCTTACGGAGCTTCGCACGATTCTTAGGGGGGGTTTAGGGGGGAACGCCCTAAGATCAAAAACGACAACAGAAACGACCGCACGACAGATCGACAGTTCGAGAAATCGACCGTACGGCAGAACGACAGATCGACCGCACGAGGAATCAACCGCACGAGGAATCGACCGCACGAGGAGTAGACCGCACGAGGAGTCGACCGCACGAGAGATCGACCGCACGAGACGACCACACGAGAGATCGACCGCACGAGAGATCGACCCTACGAGAAACCGAACGTACGGGAAATCGATAGCGAACAGCCCGAGAAATTAGTATACAGCACGAGAATCGACAGCGCGAAAATCGACAGCACGACAATCGACAGCACGAGAATCGTAGCGAGCGGCAGTTCTCGCCGCTCGCAGCTTCGGTTGCTTTACTCCGTCAGACTGGCGAGGGACTATTTTACGACTGGGAGACCGAACTGGACTATGGCTGGAGCCTGATCGATTAAGCATCTTATGGATCGCTCGCTGCCTGCCTGGTGGAATGCATTCAAGGCGATGGCGGTGTCCACGTGCTGCTATCTGGCTACCTCAAAGCCATCAAGCAACGTTGTCAGGCTCGTGGAATGCTTCTCATTGTGGACGAAGCTCAGATGGGGCTCGGACGGACGGAAAGTTGTTTGCAATCGAACACGATGGTGTCGTTCCTGATATCTTGACTTTGAGCAAACCTCTCGCCAACGGATTGCCGTTGAGTGCCATGGTCACTAGTGCGGAAATTGACGCACGAGGCAAAGAAAAAGGATTCCTGTTCTTCACGACTCACACGAACGAGCCACTTCTGGCAGCGGTAGCGAACACGGTCCTCACGGTTCTCGTCAGGGACAACCTCGTGCAGAACGCCGCAGCAAGGGGCGAACAACTCAAGAATGGGCTCCTGGAGCTCAAGGATCAATATGCATGTATTGGCGACGTTCGTGGTCGAGGCTTGATGTTAGGTCTTGAGATCGTGGATGATCGTCGACGCAAGACCGGCAATCCCAAGCTTGCCCGAGCACTGTCTGAGGCACTGTGGCACAAGGGTGTTTGGTGCCAATCGCAAGCCGGTGCTGTCTTTCGAATTGGGCCTCCCATCACCATCACCGCAGATCAGGTGTCAGAAGGCTTGCGAATGATGGACGAAGTTTTCCGAAGTACAACGACTCGTGCGCTGAGAACGTCGAGGTCTCACTAAGAGTTACACGGAAGGCGAAGCCATTGGGCGATTCGATTCACGCGTACACACGTGTTGAAGAAAAGTTGCTTTGCAATTACGGCCGAACGAGAGATTAGACGTGTACTCCAGACGAACGCCCTTCCGAACAGACAATCCAGTCCAAACGATACCACTCCTCCACGTCCAACACGCCGCAAGCTTAACCGGTTCGGCCATGAGCTTTGCAAGCCTCCAGCGCCAGGAGTACCCGCGAGGCAGTTGGATGTACCATTTGGGCTTTGCAAGGTCGATGTTAGCACACGTTGAACGTGACTCGGCCGAGAGAGCAATTTCGTACCCGGATGAGCGTAGACTTGCTCTTCAACGTTTGTGAGCCGGAGCCGCTACTTGAATCGCAAGAGGATGTCCGCCGCCACCACTAGTACAGGCGAGGCACACGCACCTGCCATCTTGGCTACGCAAGGCCGTGGTCAGCACATTGATGCAACCAGACTGAATGATCAAGTTCATACCAAGACGGGCACTCGCTCGGTGGGCAGCGGGTGTGCATGGAGCAAGCTGCATTGTCTGACATTGTTGCGGGATCCGTGTCTCTCTTGCACTTCGCCTTGACGCACAGTTAGTAAATCGCACCGGCGATACAAGGGCGACGTTAGGCGTACTGTGACCATGGGCGAAAGGAATCCCATCAAGACGGCGGCAGTGGCAGCAACATTGGTGAATGCGAATGCTTTCATGGTCGGTGAGTGGAACCTTCTGAGTTCAAGACTGATGGCCTTGGAGGTATTGTTGATGTTTGGAACAAGGTGAACGATCTGAAGTGGGCAGTGGCTTTTTATCGTTGTCTTACTATCCCAAGTCTCGGACGATCAGTCGTACATATTAGCCGAAAGAGCCGGAAAAATGTCTGCTGGTATCACGAACCTTCGCAAGGACTGGGTGTCAGCGAGCTCCCGAATACGGAAGGCTCATCACCTCTACGATCCCTGTCCTTGGTAACTAAATCCGGGCATCAATTTCTTCGACCTTTGTCCTGCGCGAGCGCATCAGACGGATCACGGCGTACAGACTGTTTCCCGCATACGGAGCTCAGTACCTGTCTACAGCAACTCCGCAAAAGTATTACGCTCGCAGTATTACCCTCACAGTATTGCCCACGTGGGCAGAGCACAAAATCTTGCTTCGGAGAAAGGAGCTATGCTTGCACGCTCGGGGGTCATAGCCGGCTTAGCCCATGTCCCCGTTCATCGAATGATCAAGATCAAGCTTTGCTGCAGGGTCACAATGCAATCCGTCCGGTGCGCTCAGACGCAGCTAGCGCGGAAATGAGTGCCCGTTTCCCGGAAACAACACCACCGCATCGCCAGTTCCGGATTGTTGCAACACGTGAGGATTGTCAATACCCGCCCGAAGAGGACACCGCCAGAATTCTCCACGTAAGCATTGATTGTTGCAGATATGGTAGGAGTTGTGCAAAGGCAAGCAAACATAGAATCACGCAACCATAATCGCGGTTCCCTGTATGCTGAGTGACCTTTGTCCACGGAAGCTCATGCTTCAAGCAATCAAGCTGACGCCGATCAACACAGCTGGAAGAGGAGAGAGCTTTGGCCATGAGAGAGCTGTGTGAACGCGGAGAAGAAACATTGGACGCGTGTCTTGTCTGACCTCCTAAGAATTGGAGAGGCCCAACAAGAAAGGGTCATGTGGAAGGCATGGATGAGGTCAAAGTTTACAGCGTGTGCTTCGGCGGCATGTCGGCAGCCTCCAACCCTGGTCTTTGAAGCTGTCTCCCCTGCGCAGAACAATCTGGCCATGGACTAACAGGCATTTTCCCGAGAGCTCTCCTCGACTTCACTCCCTTCTCGGTACGGTCTACACCGTAGTTTTCACCCCTCTCCGCAGGCGATGGTCTGTTCAGACGTGACCACCTCCGGCGAGGTGTCCGAGGCGTCCGTCAGCCGGTGGTTTAACCACGTGTTGTCGCACTTGACTCCACGCAGAGCCATCGACCTCGCAAGAAACCGTCGAAGCTAGATCCGCTGATCCTCAACAGACGACTTTGTACATTCATGTCTTCTCCAACTCTCCGAGCACCTCACTGACTGGGAATATGGATCGTGCCAGCTTACATCATTCCATCGTGGTCGTTTAGGAAGCGATACTGAAGTCAAAACGAGAGTCGGTGAGATCCCCTGGATACCAGGATCAATTGCCGATCACCTCCCATGCCTATAGTCAAAAGCATCTTTGCACAGCGCTGTTCTGACATGACCCAAGGATCCTGCCGAGAGTTTGAGAGGCCCGTCAAACACCGAGGTCAATTGCTCAAAGCTGTCCATGCCCGTGGCCGGACGTAACCTTGCAAGGAAGCTCACCCATCCAGGCATGTATATGCTCCAAAGTCATACGAGTCTGTCACACACACGTTGGCGAGCAACGTGCCTTCCGCTACTTCCACAAAGCCCGAGTTCTCGTAAGATCTCATCCGAATGCTGACATTTTGTGGTGCCATCTGATCAGCCCATTCCCCTTTCCGTTATCTTCGTATTACGAGATGCTACGAAGGACGACTACTCGGCAGACATGGTTCGAGCCTCATATCAGATTGTGGCAAGTCTGGCGGTGCAGTCCAATTGCTCGGAGACGAAGCACCTCTGAGCTGTATTGACAGCGCCCGGCTATGCCGTGTCCACAATCACCCATCACGCTGAACGCTGCACGCTGCGAAACATCCCCAAAGCCGCACTGGAAGCCCACTATGGTGATCTGAGCGCGGTCCGGCGAGGAGGAACATCATAGAGACAAACAAATTCTTCTCGGAGCTGCCATGAGTCTGCTCCCGTCGCATCATAAAAGGTATACTGGTGAGGGTAGGTGAGCTGAGCACAAAGAATTTTACTACAAGCAATAACAAACGAAGTCGGTGTCTTTGCCAAAGCACTTCAGACCTCTGGCTCCAAGACTTTCTCGACACGAGGTCGAAGGGCTGATGCGTATACCCCTCGATTTTACCAGTTTCCTCCCAGAGTTTCGCTGCTTCTTGCGGTCCTCGTCCATCTTTGACCCGTGGATGCCGAAGGCGCAAAGTGACGGCGGAGAAGGCGGGATCAAGGTTTCCAGCAGTAGCAGTTCAGAGGTACCCAATGGCCGCGAGTTGATGGATGGCCGGCATACCCTTTGAAGGGCGGAATGCTGAATGCGTGGTCAGTCTGCGGCCGATGAGCGTGGAAAAGGGCGTGCTTACTAGACCGGCTCGCAAGCGTGATTGACCTTCCCATTGACGAACTGATCTGGGCACGAATATTTGCAACTGTCGAGACAATAGTCCGGGGCGTGGATCTTGGGTGCATTGCAGTCGTAAATTTTGCCCTGCATCACGAATCAGGAAGAATACCTCAAGGAGAACACATGATGTCTGCTCACCGGAGCGTGGCAGTAGTCGGCCGCGACTGCCAAGTTGACGAAGATTGCGGCGAGCGCCAGGACGGATCGAGCAACCATGATGATCGCAGGTGGAGTTAGATGGCGGAGTAGGCGTGTGATGATGTGATCTGCCAGAGGACAGGTACTGGCGAAGAAGTGATCAGTCAACAGTCGTGTTGCGGAGTTTGACAGGAGAGTACAAACCGAAAGGTCTGGAAGGATGTTTTGAAAGAGCAGTTTGAACCACGATCTCGGACGATTCGATGTCTTCTTCAGCTGAGGGATTTTCGAGAACTAAATAGTTCTGGTCAGGCGTAACGAGGGCTCTTTGGGTGCCTGGCGGTGCTCGAGGCGTACATACGGCAGTGAGACAGTTGCCCTCTTGTATTGCAATTTGGCGCAACATGGACCGATTCTGTCATCATGGCGTGATAAGTGAGGCTGTCAGCTTCATCAAACGCTGTCTCTCGATACGGGGGGCTCCTGGAGCTCATTATACGACGAGAAAGCGATTTGCGGGGTATGAAGAACAATTCCTGAGCCTCCTGTGACCCGAACAAAAAAGCAATCTCGCCCCATGAGATGTCGCTGATAAATTCGCACCAATGGAAGCTTGAGAGAATATGTAAGCTCGAGAGGATAGAGATGGAGCTCCAAGCAATGGCGATCTCGAAGCAATGCAATGGCGACACCTGCCCAAAGAAGGTGTCGACAACAAGCATGGATCACACGCCAGGAATTTCTTCCAGGGCGTGATGGCCATCGTCCAGGAGCCGTTGCCTTGATCTGAACCTAATCACAGCTTTCAAGGTTTCCAGCACAGACTTCGATCGCCGACCACCGCTGCTGACATGGTGCGTAGCTCCTGAAAGGATGTAAGGCAGCATCGCAACGTAGCGAGGTAAAAACGAGCAGAGGGAAGCGACGAGGCAAGCAAGGCAACAAGGAACCCTGACATGTGGCTGACAGCGACGAATGTCACAAATGTACAGCATTTCAAGCTGGAGACCATCTCGTTGAATGCGAATTGCAGTAAGTTGGAAATGCACCCGGACAAGGGGCCAGGACCAAATATCAGACGGGGACGGGACGGGATCGGAGGTTGGACTGGGAGTGAGGGAATCGTATTCCGCAGAAAGGCTATAAGTCCTAATAATGGAACACCTCGAAGCAGAAAGGGCCGGTGGGAGAGACCAAGCAAAGCTGGCGCCTTTACTGGGAACTTCGAGCCATGGGGCCGAGCTGATTTTGCAAAGACATGTCCAAAGTCCAGACCCGGGAGTACGTCGCCGGAGATACCGTGGGCGTCCACGACTGCGATGGCGGATGACCCGGTAGAGTACTCCATTGGGATGAGCGACGCCGGTGATGAGGACATGGCGGCCTGAGAGGTCTTGTTGGAGAGGGGATATGTACGGGTGACCTGTGGAGTGAGTCTCCTAGGTGAAGTCACGGCTGGTCGAGCGTTCATTGGTGTTCCGAGTTATCATTGTCCGGGTGTGTCAGTTCTTTGGCGTGGGAAATATCAATCCGATCTATCCATCATCTTCTCAACCACCGGAACGTCGATTCACACCCGCATTATTCAAGGAAGCCCTTCGCCTCTCGATGAAGCACCCGCCACTACATCCGAAGGACTCACCAGCACCGACGGCTGAGTCTCCCCATCCATGCCCCTTTCTCGTCTCCAGCGTTTGACATCCATCGTCTTCCACTTGCTTTTTGTCCCTGACGAACTCTTCGCCACCTCTTGCCGAAAAATCTCGACTCTTGCTCCGTTATACGTGCTTCCTGATCCTTTACTCGGCGCGCCGGGTCGACTGCTGGTGTACCGTTCGGACGCAGCTGCCAGAGTGCGTGGACTAGAGAGGGTCTGATGGAAGGCAGACTCGGACTCGCTGTGATCTTCTGACTCGACGGCGTCGAAATCTGAGGATGACGAAGAGCTGAATGCGCTGACGAGCTGTTTGTCCGCTTCGTCGGGCGGCGTGTCGACGTAATTGCTCGGATGGGCGAGTGGTTCGTAGCGCGGCATAGGCATGGGTGGAGGTAAGGTGAGCTTGGGGATTGAAGCTGGGCGTTCGCAGGTCGGCTTCAGCAAGGCTCGTTTGCGGCGGATGTCGACCATGTTGGGGACTTTCATAGAGCGGATCGGTAGAATTTGCAGCGTCTCTTCGTCGTCGGCGTCGTTACCAGCGTCATCCTCCTCCAGTGCGTGTTTGGGTGAGCCCGGAGCACCGTTTGTTATGCCGTCTTCTGTCGCGCTGTCGTCCAGAGATGGTAGATTCTCCCCAGCCTCGTCCCGTTTGTGACCGAAGACAAACGGACCATCTTCAGAGACCACATCCAGTTCGAGGGGTGCTTCGGAAAGTGGTCCTACAAGCGACGAGTCGCGAAGTAGACGGGTCTGTTGTTGGCGGACTGCTTCGTCCCAGGTGAAGTTGCCCATGGCATATTGTAGCCGCTCGTTGGCACGATGATGCTGCGAGGGTGTCGGAGCGTCGGGGTCAGCTCTGGGTCCGCTCAAGTCCGTGTGAGTATCTTTGGTTGGAGAGGGTGATGATGGCGAGAGGAGACTACCGGCGTCTCGAAGAGCAGGTGGAGGACTGGAATTGTTGCGCCGAGGCAGAGTAAAGTCATCAGATTGCACTGCATTCTTCGCAAATTTGGAGGTCCCAACAGCATATGCGGCAGGAGCAGAATTTGCGTGCTGCTTTGACTCTGACACTTGCTCCACCGTGTACTCTCTAGTACGCAAAATACTGACAGGAGCTCCCGTAGTCCCGCGGGACATGAGCCGGCTCTTGTGTCGGTCTCGGCGACTTTCGTTTGCTGCCTGAGCTTCTGCTAGCCCCGCGGAGCAGATCTGCCCAAGCTGTAGGTGAGAAGGGGCGCTCGAGACTTGCGAGAGAGGCGCTTCCTTGGCAGATGATGATAGCGTGGGCGCGGCGTTGGGTCGACTCGTTGACCCACGTTTGAATGGTGAGAACTGATTCAGTAGACTTGAGTAGGACTCGGTCGAACTGCTCGGAATGATGCCTGGACGAAGCGCAAAGCTGACTTTGCTCGGGCGACCAGAGGAAGGCGTTGTGATGTTGGTGTCGAAGCTGCCGTAGTGGTAGCCGTGGGCGACTGAGGATTCTGCGCTGCGAGGCTCACTCATCGTGTAAGAGCTCGTCGATGTTGGCATGCGGTGTTCAAGACGTCGGGTGGCTGTACTCCAAGAACGCTGAGCTTCTTCCGCGTCGTCGTCGGATGGGGGCACCGAAGGGAAAAGGCTCGGCTTTCTATGCGTGTTGCGAGTGCGCGGCGAGCGCACTGCGCCTTGACTACCTGGAGAGACATCCCTTGTATTCGTATTATCTTCTGCGTTCGTTGATGAAGCAGCCGCTGTAGCTGGTCGAGATGCGGAGCTTCTGGAGGCGCGCGGCTCGACTTTTTCCCCTTCTAAACCACCTCTCGAGAACGACCCGCGACGGAACTCCACCGGTCTGAACCCCAAGCGACGAGCAGCGTATGGAATGTCTTCACTGGCGTCATAGCGAGCTCTGAGCCTGGAGTTGCTGCCGGAGAAAGATCCTGGATTATTCGTCCGTTTGAAGGACAGTCGTGGAATGGACAGCTTGGGCAGCTTCGCGAAGAGTGACGAACGTTTGCGGGCGGTGGGCTTCTTTTCTTCCCTGCTTGTGGTTGCTGTCAGATTTTGTGATGATTGTGATGATTGTGATGTTTCTGCCACATACACTGCTACGCCAGCCATGATCGAGGTCGGCATTGTCGCGCTTTTCGATCTGTATACACCGCAAGGACTCAATTTGCTTGAGGACTTGTGGAATGACGAAGGAGGAGAGAAATGCGACAGCTGTAGAAGGGAACTGCGAAAGACCTACCTTGCGCCGCCTGAGAAGTGGACCATAGTCGGCACGCCTTGCAACGAAGAGCTTGCCTCATACCGTGGTATACCATAGTGAGGCCGGGAACAATGTCCGTCATGGGTCGAGTACTGGCATCCGTATTACTGCAAAGGGAATCTCCCATTGGTTGTTGCATCGAAATTCTGCAATGGCGGAATTCGGGACCAAGGAGATAGCTATACGTCTACCGGTCTTTGCGACCAAGACGAGCAGAATGGCAGCTGGAGTCGGCAAGGCAGCAAGCGTTCCAGGCGAACGAGAAGCAATGACACAGTTTGAGCCGATGCTGTGAGCTGGGCAGTGCCATGGTGGAGTATCTTGAAGTATACCATGGTCCAGTACACGACATCATTGCTCATGCTCGGGAGGGACGAGCCTGTCGGTGTGAGAGCTCAGTAATCCACGTGTTCTTGATGCCACACCGCGTCGATTGGTAGACTGGTTTCCTGACATGGAAAGATTTGATGAAGCATGTTGATGGTGATGGTGATGGTGTAGAAGAAGAAGTTGAGTGGAAGGCGCGACGAGAAATGCCCTGGTTTACTTGCTGGAGTGCCTGAGGCAGGGGATGTCCCAAATACGAACCCGAGTCCGAACCGCTCTCACTTCCATCTCCAGAGACGACCATCACATGCTCACCACATCGCCAGTCCGTCCATTCCTCGAAGGACCGGAATTACCATGGCGTGATGAAGCCAAACGAATTCGAGCGGAATTCTTCATGATGAGAACGACGTCCGCCAGATCTCACAACAGCATCCGCCCGTTGCCTACGAGAAAGCAGCAGGAAATGAAGCTTAGATGCAGCCATCGCTGCTGAGATACTGCCGATGAGTGCTCGACTATCGCATCAATTGCGTCTGTGTCGTGCGACATATTCCTCCTCGAGCCCTTTCTTTCCCCGGCCCAGCTGCCCCCATTCCCTCCACGTCCACTACACGACCACATCAGCACCGCCAGTCAGATATGGCTACATCGACGGCGTGGAGGATCTCGATGACTACAAGCCTGGCGGCTATCATCCAATTCACATTGACGACCGGCTAGACCACCGATATCGAATCGTGCACAAGCTCGGGCACGGCACCTTCTCCACTGCCTGGCTGGCCATCGACGAGAACACATCGAACTACGTCGCCGTCAAGGTCGGCACGGCGGACGCCAGTCGCAACGAAGTCGACATTCTGTCATGGCTCACAGGAAACGCTGCAAGATGCGCTGACTTGGAGACAAAGCCATCGCTGCTTCCCGTCTTCCTCAATGCCTTCGATCTTGCAGGGCCCAATGGCATCCACCCGTGTCTCGTGACGTCTCCGGCACAATGCAGCCTGCAGGACGCAAAGGAGGCATCAGGCAACGGCTTATTCCAGCTCGATGTGGCGAGGTCTCTTGCAGCGCAGCTCATTGTGGCCGTGTCCATCGTGCACTCACATGGTTATGCTCATGGGGGTGAGCAGCCCTTCACACCAAAAGCCCGACGCCTCCACTGACATTCCGCTCTAGATCTTCATCTCGGCAATCTCCTCCTCCAGTGGCCTTCACGCCTCAACAACTTATCGGTACAGCAACTGTACGCACAATACGGTCCGCCAGAAAAGGAGCCAATAGTCTGTCTCGACGACCAAACAGCCCCAACAGACCAAGGAGTTCCTTCCTACGCAGTACCTCCTGTCTGGCTGGGCACAAAAAGTCACGAACTATCGCTTGATGATGCAAAACTTATACTAAGCGACTTTGGAGCCACCTTCCGACCCGTCGACAGATCTCGATTCGAGTCATACACACCACTCGTCCTCCGCCCGCCGGAGGCATTCTTTGAGCCAACAGTACCACTGACACTCGCTTCGGACGTTTGGAGTTTGGGATGCGTGATATTCGAGCTTTTGGCCCATCGGTCCCTCATCGATGGCTTCCTCGCACCGCAGGACGAGATCACGGCGCAGCAGGTACAGTTGCAGGGTCTCATGCCGGCGGAATGGTGGGCCAAGTGGGAGAAGCGATCAAAGTGGTTTGATGAAGCGGGGAAGTCACTCAGTAATGCGTGTGATATTTGGTCGTGGGAACGGCGGTTTGAGCAGTGGGTTCAACATCCGCGGCGGAGGAGGGGTATGGCGGTGATTGGTGCGGAGGAGCGGGATGCGCTGTTGAGATTGCTGGGTCGAATGCTTGCTTGGAGGCCATCCGAGCGACCGGAGGTGAAGGAGGTGTTGGAGACGGACTGGATGAAAGGATGGGCTTTGCCGGCGTATTGGAAGGCTTGCAAATGAAGTGTTGTATTCGAGGACGTGAAACGATATCCACTCCACGCCTGCTTGTATAGGCCGCCGTGCTGGAGAGCACCAGTTCATCCACCAGGTCCCGCCAACCACCCTGCATTCGTGCCCATTGAATTGGATCGACGTTTTGGGTCATCTTATCCTACACATATCGCAGATTCAACGAATGGGCTTTGCAGGCAAAGCGGAAGAGGTTCGGGTGAAGATTGATGTCTTCTCCCTTCGCGCCTGTTCGTGTATGAATGGACAAAGACAATGTAGCATCGTCGTGCTCCTCTTCTCCTCTGCCGCGACCGTGAAGTGGAGTAGGTACTCGCCCGTACAAATGATGTCTTGATAGCGCAATTGCAGATCTACGCCAGACTGCATTCAAGAGTCCCGTCCCAACTTTTGATTGTCGAGATTGGGATGGCGAATGCACCGTAGCATGTCGAGGTCGAAGAAGGGAATCAACCAACGTCAGAACCGGAGCTGACTCCGCTGCAAGGTGATGAGATGGCTGGAGAGCTTTCGGCTGCGGACTATTCATCTCTGCCCATGGACATCACCAACAACATTCTTTCCACATCTTCTTACCATGGACTCCGAACCAGCAACCAAACGTCGTCGCCATAACCCGTCATCCTCCACTCCAGCACACAAACGCGCACCACTCCCCCCGAGTAAGCATCTCCTCCACAACCCAATCTCCACGTCCAACTAACACGACAACACAGATGCGCACATCTCCAAACGCCCTCTCCTCCACCCCGTCCTCTCCTCGCCATACTCCGCAACATCCCCCAAAGTCGTCTACGTCGCAAGTCGCACACCCTTCCTCTCCGCCGTCGCCCGATGCGAGAAACTACTTCGGCAAGCCGACAAGCGACTCGTGCAGAGCGCTACCACGAAAGCGAAGAACGAGAATTGGCGACGAGGTCGAGGTGGAGGTGACGAGATTACCGCCATCGCTGGGCAAGTCGAGAGCATCAAGCGGAAGAGACGGCGGGGTGGAGGAGCTGTTGGCATAGACGAGGTGGAGGACGGCGCAGGTACGGAAGAGGTGGTTATCAAAGGTACGGGCAAGGCGATACAGAAGGTTTTGGAGTTGGGTTGCTGGTTTCAGCAGAGAGGAGAGATTTACGATGTGAAGATCCGGACGGGCACGGCGAAGGCGGTGGATGGGATTGAGTATGATGAGCCGGAGAGGGAGGGCGAGGAGTTGGAGAGGATGGATGTGGACGACGGTAATGGTGAGGATCTGCCCGAGGCGAGGATACGGCATATCAGTGTGTTGGAGGTATATGTGAGCTTGCGGTGATGATGCTTGGAGACCACGCTCATCTGCTTGGAGCTCGTGCTGGACACACTGCACTGTCGCTACATCGAAGCGACAGGCCTCTTCTCTCCCTGGATGCACTTCGCGCGATCGGGCACCAGCATGAGCAGACCCGACTTGCTGGTTCCGTTTCACTACTTGGAAGCCCGACTTTCCTTGGAAATACCTAGCCTAACATTCCGACGTGAAGGCTATCGGTCAGCTGGAATCGTGCTGCGACAAATGGCGCAGTACGCTGATTCGTTTCTGACCGACGAAATAGAGCAATGCGCCAGGAGAGGACCCGAACTTCCGGAAGCAGGGCGGAGGACTCAGCAGCGACGTAGCCGTTGCAACGCAACGCGAGGGTCTCTTGATTCATATCAGCGACTTCACCGTCGACATCTCGAACACAAGAATCGTCGGAATCGATGGGCTGGCCAGACCGGCGTTCATCACAGTGGACACGTCGATCCCTGCGTCAGCGCCCTGCCGATCTCTTTGGTGGTATAGCCCAGATTGCCAGCATCACCGCTGCGCCTTTTCTCGACATCACTTCACTCGTGTGAGTGGCGAATCCGATGCTTCGGCCACGTTCATCGACTGGTTGGCGCTCTCGACGCCAGGTCTGAATTATAGACACACCTGCTGTCCGATTCTTCATATTTGGAGATGGTGCCCAAATCGACAGAGTTTCGAGATGACTTCACCGCGCAGCACCACCGAGTCAGGGAACACAATGTGGCTTTCCCGCGCTGTCAAAGCTGCCAGATGCCCACCCGATGCACTCCTTGAATCAACAACCAACAACCATAATGCATAGCACTTGATATTATTGACATATCAAAGACGAATCCCCGACGTTCCTGCATATCCCCCAGCCGCACTTCCTTGATCTCAATACCAGCCATGGACCAAGAACTCCTTGAAGACTGCCGGATAGATCCTAACTCCGCCCTCTTGAAATATCCCGTCGCATTTCTCGTCGAAGGCGAAGGCCGACATGGCGCATTCTCCAAATCATCATACGACGGACCAGATCTCTCCCCCCAAGTCTACGGCCCAGCAACCCTCGAAATCGCCACAAAACACCTCCTCGCCGACCCAGAACTCACACCCTTCGTCTCCGTCGTCTGGATCTGGGACCGCGCACTGGAGAAAACCGCCTGGCTAGCCGACCAAGGCGCAGCCGACATCCGAATCTACGTCCTCGACATGCAACCCTGCTTCCACAACAACCGAGTCTTTGACGCCTACAAACTCGCCCAAATGTTGAAGTTCCCCGACGGACCCGCCGGACCAACCCAGCCTTCTACTGAAAACCACAAGGGTGAACTCCTCGTCCACTCCGCCGCTCCCGACCACAACTGCGCCATCCTCGCCACCATTCCCGCCGGCGGACCAACAATCTACTACGACTCCTTCACCGGCGTGCCGGGCGTGATGCGTCTACCCGTGGAATACTTCGTCAACCTCTCCAATCGGCTCGTGTCTCGCCCTCAAGGCGGGGTCGACATATCCATGCTGCAACGGATCATTAGCGATGTGCGGGAGACGGATGAGGAGACCTGGCTGGATGAGACGAGCGCGAAGTTGTTGCATGATGTGTTGGAAGACGATCTGTTGGATCAGTGTACGGCTATGGTTGGTGTGGATGCCGCAGAGGGAGGGTTGTTGCCAGCGGTGATTATCAAGGCGTTGACGATTGATGTGGCGGAGTATTTGAGTTTGATGAATGTTTTTCAATTGCCGGCGAATTACTATGTGCCGGAGAGGAAAGTTGCGAGTCTGCAAACGAGGAGGTCGTTTGCTATGTCGCCTTGAGGGGGGAGGTGTGCGGTGGTGGGGTGGCGATGGGGGTCCTGTGAAGCTGGATATCTGCTGGCATGTTCTTCAGAGATGCGGCATCGGCGTTTTTGGTGCTCTGGGATCATTGGGCTGTTGATATTGTCCGTCCGTTTGCCGTTGCATGGGGTCGCTACAGAACAGGCACTCTATGAAAAGAAGTTCGCCGTCCTTGAACATCACAGACTGCAGTCTCTCTTCGCCAAATCATTGCAAGCGGAGCGCTAACATTCATCATCACTCGCATTCTACGCATCGCCCAAACGAGGTATACTCTGCACTCAAACCGCGACGAGTCTCCCTTGTTCGCCGCCGGCAAGGACCCACCACTCAACTTCGCATCACAATAATCCTCCGGCAGCGGACTCGCCTGCTTCTCCCTTGAAAAGTTCAACACGACCACGACAGGTTCCCCACCATGCGTCTCCGTAAACGCAAGGGTGCTCTCTTTCGCCTCGTCCAACAACACAATCTTGCCGTGACTCCGAGACCGCGCTGGACAGTGTCGCGGGAGTGAAGTCCTGCGCCACGGCAGCAGCACCCCACAAATGCGCTCGGCGTCCTGTCGAAAAGTCGTAGTCGAGGGGCCTAAATTGACGGGTGCCGCAAAGAAATTCTGGATCTACTCTGATTCTTCTGATGACGAATCTTCCGACGAGCTTTCTTCGTTCTCTCGTCGCTTGATGATATCGTTGGACTGTGTAAGAAGGGCGCTGAGTTTCTTCTCTGCGGCGTCTGTAGACATGCTTGGATTGCTGGCTCGCAACATCTGCGCAGTTGTAGCAAAGGCCTGGCTTGTGCTTCTGCCCTCTCTGCAGAGTTGGCATACTGTTTGACGAGTCCATAATGCCAGTTGCTCGCTGCCTGCAGAGGACTCCTGCGTGATGGCTAGTGAGTGCCGGATATGCCGACCTCTTGCAGGCTGTGGGCGACCCCTTGCAGGCTGCTTGCTCCTTGAGTTAAGAACACGACCATCTCGTGAAGGCCCTTTGCCCATCTCGTCGTCGGTGTCATCACTGCTTGATTCTTCGCTGTCGCTATCTTTCGAGATCTGTTCTCGGCGCGAGCAATGCACGTCTCTCGTCTGCAACAGCAGAGCATCAATGGAGTGAGGATGTACCATACCAAACGCCTTGACTTTGTCATTGTGAGCAAAGGTGTACAAGGTACCATAGTCGATCCGGAACGATTCATCCAATCCTGCAGCGTCTGTGCTCTCCGGGACTACTCGAATGGGTCGCGACCGCATGCCGAGTTCTCCTCTCTGGGGCACTTCTCCGGGTAATGGCGCAGGAGCATTCTTGGTGGTATGCACAATGCCATGATGCGACTTCATCAAGCCGGGCTTGGCCACTCCCTGGGGCCCGTAAGTGATGATGGATGCCGCTACACAGCAGCCTTCTCCCGTGCGTATCACGACGAAGAGGCGATAACGGGCCCAGACTGACTCCGCTGCGCCTGGTCCGGACCGAGTGAGACTCAGCTCGCCTCTGTCGTATTGATGCTGCTCAGTACCGCCATCTGGAGCCCACAGGACGCAGAAGACCCTGCCGACGACGAAGAACGTACCTGGCGGTCGTACGATGTAGTAAGGGAACGCCGTGGCGACTGCTTGTTGACCCATTTTAACGAGCCTTCGTGTTCCCGTCCTCGAGTCCTGGGTATGTACTGTGTGTTGTGTAGCTTCTGTGTAGGTTTTTGGAGTGAACGAGCGACCCGGACGAGACGGTTCCTCGTTCGAATGGTCGGTGGGAAGACGCTGCGCCGCTGTGGTATACGATGAACGACTTCTGGTACCGCGAACGGTCGATGGATTGTGCAAAGACCACTGCTCTGCCGGTGGTGGTGGTGGAACACGTAGAGCTCCAGGATAGGCATATCCAGAGTAACGAGGTGTGCCGCTGCTACTTGACGGGGTAGGCTCGTTCGACGGCACCTATGCGGTCGTAAATGCTGGTTCTAGCAGGTTTGCTGTTCAGCGGTGCGCTTACTGCTCCAACCAAGACTCTGTCTTTAGGATCTGGATTGGGATTCCTGCGACTATCGTGGCCTCCTTGCTGTCGCTTGTCTCGATCTTCCGCGCTTCCGAGTCTTCGTTGGTGTGCCGCAAGGGCGGGCGAGATGACCGACATCTCTCAGAATGTAGCAGAACTTTGCACGGTGAGGCCAAAAGAATGTTTCCACGAGAAGAATGTAACGGGCAGGCGAGGTTCGCGAATGCGCTGTTCATATGCCATGAACCGTACGCATGCGACAAAGAGGGCGCAGTCTTTGCCACGTCAGATGTCTGCACATCGAGCGCATGATCTCAGCCGCTCATTCGTTCCACATTGCCTTGTGGTTGCCTCCGTGCGAACCGTACAGCCCCGCTGGAGTTATAAGCGAGACGCAGGTGCTCCCGAGCGACCGACTCCTGGTAATTCCCCGGATATGTTTCCAGCGACTTCATCTCAACCTCCGCGATGAAGAACATGGACATCTCATTACCCGTTAGTACGTGGACTCGCTGGACAGATTATGCTCAGGGTCAGTGCCCAAAACGGCTCGAATCTCAGCTCCCTGCCTCAACTGACGAACAACAGCGACGAGCAGAGGCCCAATCGTGACTTTCAACGACAAGTGGTACACTGCGATGGTCATCTCGGTCGGCGTACTCTTCGGACTCGCTTTGCCTGCCATTCAACGTCTCCTCGCCCATATCATAGCTGCGATCGGATTCGAAATTTCGAAACGCTGGCCCACGCTTGCAGCAATACCCGATGAGGGCGAAGGGGCACCACTTCTTGGTGGCGGCACCGCACGAGCAAGGAAGTGCCGGTCGCCCAGACTCTGCTGTAGCAGGAAGTCGTTGCAAGACAAGGGCCCAAAGTACCTGTCAACCTTTGCCGTCGTCGTTGGTATCGCATATACGGTCGCAACCACATTTGCAACGAATCTTGCCGCCGGTGAAGCAGCTCTCTCGTCGTCCAAGATTTGTGGCGCTTTCGGCCTCCGAGACGACGCGAACACTGCTGCACAAGACGCCGATGCGTTGCTCCAAGGAGAGAAGGAATCCAAAGCGGGACAGTACGCTCGAGAATGTTATGGCCGCCAGTCCTCGGCTAGTCCCAACCAGTGTTCGAACTTCAGGCAACCTCATATCAAGACGGCTCAAGACGACCAGGAACAACGATGTCCATTTGTCAATGAAACATACTGCGCCGGGAACGGCTTCTCGGCTGTGAGGTTTTCCACGGGATCTGTCGATGCCAAAGACATTGGCGTCAATGCAGGACATCCATTGTCCTTCAATCGCACATCCATCTGCGTACCGCTCGACATCAATGCAGGTTTCACGAAGAATTTGGGAGGTGGGTCCGAGATAGGACGATGGGGATACAAACTTGGTGGTGTAGGCAGTGAGCAGTACGGTCCATCGGAGTACACCTTCCAACAGTACGGCGATCCTTTCAGTTACGACGTCCGGTCCTACACAATGAGGTGAGCCATTCGATGTCCAGATGGTATCTCGCAATACTGACCCTGCGCGCAAAGCACGTACGTCCACACGTTCTCGAAGGCCAGGAACCAGAATTACTGGCAACCCATCGAAGCATTGAACGTACGAGAAGGCTTGAAAAGCAAAGCCGAGCCATACTCCATAACGATCATGTTCATCAATTCTTGCCGCATCTTCTACAAGAGGAGTTCCGAGGACCCTATCTTTCCCGCAAGGCGGCTCTACCCAGGGAGCGACCTCTGGTTCAACGACGACAGCAGAGCTCGACCCTTGGTCTGCATCGACTGGGTGGAGATATGCAAGCGAAAGGCCCAATGCGTACCGACATATGACGAGACCCTGGACGGCGACTCCGATGCGTTCGTGTTCACCAGGATGGCGCTCAACAGATCTTCCGCGTACCACGCCATGGTCTCGCGGGGTGCCATGGGATTGGACGCTCAATATCGAATCAAGGACGACACATCACTTCCACTGACTAGCAAACACCCGCAGTGGGTGGAAGAGAGCCGGAACATCTTCCAATCGTCCCTTTCTCGAATACAATTCGATGCCATGGACATCGCAAGAGGTGCGGAGTACGATGGTAATAAACTGTACATACCGAAGACGCCGCCCAAATTCGATGGTCAGATGTGCAACTTGTTCACCTTCCGGCTTCCGAAGGGATACCACAACATGGCAATTATTCCGCTGATTCTGCTTCAATTCCTTGTGCCGGCGGTGCTGATAGGGTTGGGCTGGCAGACGAAAGTAATGTTCAGCGAAGAGAGACAGCAGTCCCCATGGTTCAAAGACACCAATCTTCTATTCGTGGAGCGAATACCCGGGATGATAGTCCGACTTCTGCAGCGTACGCCATCTGCCGGAGTGCTTGCACGAGACGATGACGATGCTTGGAATGAGACTCCGCCGACTGCTGATTGACCTCAGTGACCTGAAGAGGCCGGACTTCGAGGATGCCCAGTTCTCTTGCCGCCGATGCAAATCACCTCAGGCCAGTGATATTCATGATATGGTGGATTTGGTTGCTCGTGGTGGCTTATACAAACTATCAGGTGGTACTGTGAGGTTTGCCGGCCTCTTGTTTGATTTTGCTGCGAGAACAAGCCAATGTGACCACGGCAGGGAGGCCACCTCGACAAAGGAGATCCGTCGAAGCAGCTAGACGATGCCGGATGCCCGCGGCCAGTCCCCACTCATGCGCCATCTACCGACTACCGACGAGCGGCAGTACGTCGCTGTTGTCGTCCCCGAAACGCCCCGTTTTGACCCCAAAAGGCTTGGTGGTTGAGAAGCTGCTTTCTGTTCTTTGGTTGTGACGGCATGTCCTCCAATCGATAAGCACACCATGGAGAGCGCTGTTTTGGGCTGGCAGACGGAGAGATCGAGAGACCTGAGACGTTGCCTTCTGCTCACCTGCATATACATCTGATCCATGCAACCTCGAGCTGTGTGCCGATGGGAGACTGCTGGTGGACGAGTCGTGACCTCGGAAATGGATCGTGCCGGCTGTTCTCTTCTTTCCACGTCATGACAGCCTTCGGAATATGGTGATCGTAATTCTTGTGATCATGACTTGGCTTGGTATGTTCTGTCGATGTTGATAGTGCTGTGTAATTTGTTTGCCGGCTCACTCCTTGACCAGCACTAACCGTCCGGTAGCCTTTCCAGACTTCAGCAGCTGCACTGCTTCCATTGGATTGGTAGGGAGGGGCGCGGTATGGGTCATGGTGGGAGGATTGGGAGGCTCATTGGAATTGTCGCTGGTCGCTCGAACATTTCTGGTACGCTGGATCACCTTAAGGAATCGCAGTTGTTTTGGAGTCGTTCACAGAATCGATCACGCTGAGAACTGGTCCTCCGCAAGCTTCAGTGATGGCCTTGGCGGGATCGCCTTGCGAGCTGTTGATGACGGTCGTCGCTCCGGCTTTGGAAGCAGCCGCAAGCTTGTCATCGCCAATACCCACGCTGATGATGTTGCGGTGATCGTAAGCAAGTAGAGCGGAGATGGCGGCCAATTCAAAACCTCCGGCACCAATCAACAATACTGGGTCATCTGCGGGAAGAGGTAGTATTTTGCTCACAGCATTGATAGTGACACCCGTACAGCCAAAAGTACACGCCACGGCCGAATCCAAGTCTCATGGATCGATCAGATACTTGGGATGTGGAACGACCACATATCCGTCCAGACCACCATGCCGAAGCGTCACCAATCCTTCCTGGGCACCACACAGGTCGTCCTTCTCCTGCCAGCAGCGAGTGCAGTTCGAGCAGCGTAGCCAAGGATACACAATGCGCTTGGCTCACACATCGAGCGACGTAATGTCACCACTAACGAGACCTTCCGCATCAGGTCCAACCTTGGCTATGGTGCCGAAGATCTCATGACCACCAGCAACGGGCAATTTGATGCCGCGATCTTTGACGTAGAATCGCTTTCCGCCGCCCAAGTCGTAAAGTCCCTCGTATATACGGAGATCCGAATGGCAGTAGCCGCAATGCGTGACCTTGATGAGCACTTCTGAATTCTTGACTTCCGGAATTGGTTGCTGGATCTTTTGGTATGGCTGGTCCCATTCTGTCAACGCCCAGAGCTCCGTTGTCTCTGTGTCGTCGCCCATGGTGGTTCGATCGGACACCAGCTCTGCTTCATCGTAAGCCAGGATTCTCCCCTTGTGAGATCGTTGTAGTGAGGCGGGAGGGGCATGGCTTGGTCCCTTCGTCCGTGTATAGCCTATATCCGTGGCATTTCCATCAGATCGGCGCCTTTGTCATCCGGCTGAGGGCATGTTCGCGCTCCCAAGCAATGTCCTGCGCGCTGCATACACAACTCATATTCGGTCGTCGATGTGGATGGTGATGTAGAGGGAGACAATTCGACAGATCGCTTCAAGACAGAGCAGAGGTGATGCCTCAGGCGACAGGAAAATTGCACGGCCTGGCCCGCCTGCGGTTGCGGGGAAACCTTGCTGTCCTCCGCCGCTCCACCACCACCACCCCCTTCTCCTCCTTGCACACCCGCAGAGCGACCACCGCCTCCTCGCATCGCTCCGCCGGACTCCTTCAACTACTTGAAGTCGGTCCGCGAGATGGACTCCAGAATATCGCAGTTCAAGTGCCGACGCCGGTCAAGATTGAGTTGATCCAAAGGCTCGCTGACACTGGCATCAAACACATCGAAGCTACATCCTTCGTCTCACCAAAATGGGTACCGCAGCTCGCAGACGGCGCCGAGGTCATGCAGAGCATTCTTCCTCTCGCGCGCGAGAAGTCGATTGAGTTGCAAGTCCTGGCTCCGAACATGAAGGGACTGGAAAATGCGCTTGCGGCCGGTGCGACCGAAGTCACCGTCTTTGCATCGGCGACAGAAGCCTTCAGCAAAGCCAATCAGAATTGCACTGTCGATCAAGCCCTCGACGCTGCGGACCAGGTCGCCAAGAAAGCCTTGAGCCATGGCCTGAATGTGCGAGGTACCTTGTCCTGCATCTTCTCGGATCCATACTCTGGGCCGACAGATCCCCAAGATGTCCTCCGCGTGGCGAAGCGCTTCCACGACATGGGCTGTTTTCAGATCGGTCTTGGCGATACTTTGGGAGTCGGGACAGCAGTACAGACAAAGCGTCTGCTCGAACTGTTGTTGCGAGAGATTCCGGCAGAGAAGCTAGCCGGACACTTCCACGATACGTACGGGCAGGCAGTCGCCAACGTAATGGCATCATACGATATGGGTGTCAGAATCTTTGACGCTGCTGTAGCAGGCCTGGGCGGATGTCCCTACGCAAGAGGCGCCAAGGGCAATCTCTCGACAGAGGACATCGTCTACGCCTTCGAGAACTCTGGAATCGACACAGGAATCGACCTGGATAAGTTGTCTGCTACCGGAGACTGGATATCAAAACAGCTTGGCTTGGCCAATAACAGTCGTTCCGGAACTGCTTTGGTCACCAAGGCAAAGACATCGATGGAGCCGCCTCGAGTTGCCGACACCAAGATGGCAGATGCAGCTACGAAGCCGAAGCCAACATCCGAGACATCGCTAAAGTCACCGCGACAATGGCAACCGACAGAGCTCACGTCAGAGGACGTCCGGGTCGAGCGCGCCGGTTCTGCGATCCAGATCACATTGGCCCGGCCCAAGAAGGGTAACTCAATGACTCCTAGCATGCTTTCAAGTTTGACCACTCTCTACCGCCATCTCGCTACGGACCCGACCGTATTTACAATCGCCTTAGCTGGAGACGGTAAATTTTTCTGCACGGGCATGGACTTCAGCGAGGATACAGATCGATCTTCCGCAGAAGGAGACTTCTACGGCAAGGTGAGGGACCTATTCAAGGCTATCGAAGATGTCCCGCAAACGACCATCGCACTTGTCGCTGGCCCAGCCTTTGGCGGCGGAGTTGGTCTCACCTTTGCCTGCGACGTCAGAATCGTGGCTTCAACGGCACGATGGACACTTTCTGAAGTCAAGTTGGGTTTGCAGCCGGCCGTGATCTCTCGATTCATGTCAAGAGAATGGGGATTCTCATTCACGAGAGAAGCGATGTTAAGCGGTCGAGAGGTCTCCCCAGCTGAGCTGCATCGGATTGGCGCCGTGCATCAGGTAGTAGACGACCCTTCTACGTTGCCGCAAGCGCTGGAAAAGTACCTAGACGTGCTCGATCAATGTGCACCCAAATCAGGCGGTGAAATCAAGGAGCTGATCCGGCTGGCGTGGAAGGACGCAGGCGGCGAGAAGCAAGATGCATTCATCGAGGAGAAGTTCCTGAATATGATGACTCCAGGATCTGAAGGCGAGCACGGCATTTCTCAGTTTCAAAAGAAGATCAGGCCTGTTGATTGGAAGGCTTTTTGGGCGCCGAAGAGTAAACTTTGAGCGTTGATGGTGAAGTTGACACATTCGAGGAACAGATATTACATCGTCAACGAGCTTCATCGGCCAAGCACCTACAGTCTTTGGGATTTGGAACACGTTCTCCTGCATCATGACATTCAGACCTCGACGACAAGGTAGATCCCTGGCAAAAGATCGGCAGCTCGGCAATAGCACGGCAAGTTCACGTTGGGATCGCTTGCAGCTTACAGATGTTCATCAGCAGCTCACCCCGCGAGGCAGACATACACTCTAAGCGCTCGACTGTTGAAACAGCATGGCAGAGCTTTTGATTGGAACAGCATTCATCACCGGCGCCGCCTCAGGTAATACGCCGCGTCACAAATCACTACGACGAAGCGACTGACAACACACCTCCACAGGTCTCGGCCGAGCCACCGCTTTCGCATTTGCACAGCACGGCATTACAAACCTGGCTCTAACCGACCTCGACCCCACCGCCCTCGAAAGCACCAAATCCGATCTCATACAGAAGTTCCCCAAACTCAATGTGCTCGTCCTGGTCTCCGACGTTCGTTCCGAGGACGCCGTAGCCCGAGCAATCGCCGACACTGTCTCACAATTCGGTCGGATTGACGCCGCAGTCAACAATGCCGGCATCAGCGGCGGAAGCTTTGCTCTCACTCAAGATGCTTCTTGGGAGGATTGGTCCCGCATCTATGATGTCAACATTCACGGCGTGTGGAGATGCCAGAAGCATGAGTTGAAGCAGATGTCAGGGCAGGAATTGATCGAGACCAAGTGAGTGCTTTCCTCTTGATGAATCATGGCTGATGTGAGAAGGTACTGATGGGTTCTCATCAGACCTGGTCAGCCACTGAGTAAGTCCCGCGGCGTGATCATCAATGTCGCATCGGTGCTGGGCCTACTGGGAGGCAACGCTACGACTCCAGTGGCCGGATATTCCTCCACAAAGCATGCAGTGCTCGGTTTGACGAAGACGGTATGTTGAAGATGCCAGTGCTGTGGAGAAAGGTACTCGGGAACATCGGCTAACATGCAGGGACAGGACGCTATTTGTTATGCCACGCAGGGCATTCGGGTGAACGCTATATGTCCCGGTGTATGTCCGATACAACCTCTTGACATTGTCTTCGGGACGACATGCTAACGATAGACGACGCTGTGTTCAGTACATTGATACACCGTTACTGCAAAACCTGGACGAAGCGACGCTCCAACGCATCGTTTCCAAGATTCCCGCTGGACGGTTAGGCAACCCGGAAGAGATTGGCAATGCAATCGTCTTCCTGGCATCATACCTGAGTTCCTTCATGACTGGTCAAGGTCTCGTGGTGGACGGGTTAGTCCTCGTCAATGTTCGTTCGATATGTGTCCTGCTGACGACCACACAGGGGACAACTGGCGGGCTAAAGGTCTTAGTCACATTACAATGCTTCGAGGAACAATTGGCACGCGAGCTAAAATGCTTGCATTGATGCTTGAATCAATGCTTGAACTCGCAGATGGGGTTGAGGGATTTTCAGGGACCGTAGGTAGCCCGGTAAGGATTGCTATTGAGTTGCCATGTCCACTGCCTGGCACAGTATGTCTCTTAGTGCTACTCAAAACATACAGCATGCTTTACGGCCGTTCGACTTCGCTTTTGCTGGGCTGGACGACTCCCTCTTCCATATGCTGCATGATCGCTTCAGCACCACGAACTGCAGCTTACACGTACAACCTTCTTTCGGCCGCATGCTGAGACAATGCACCATTGTCCAAGGATGGAGAGTTGCGTTCCTTGCCTCCAGATCCAACTCGCAGCTTGCACGAAACATGCTCCGCTGAAATACATAAATGTCCTGCACCCACCATCCGTAATGAGCGACTCTTCACATTCAACATCACCCCAGACTCAAGGACAGACAGGCTTGCAACAACAATGGCATCAACAACGTCACGATCCGAGGCGCACTTTCGCCGCAACAGTGCGATCCGCGAGATGTTCCGGAACACCGCGGACGTCATGGCCAGCGCTCCACCGACAGCACAGGTCATCACGGACACATGCAAGCAGATCGGCATCAAGCACTACGTCGAGGACATTCCCCACAGCACACGTCAGGCGAGGCTTCACTGGCTGGGCGATCGCGAGGCCGAAAAGACTGTTCTGTACTTCCATGGTGGGTCGTGGAGAGAAAGAAGTATGCGAGCAATGCTAACGAGCGGCAGGCGGTGGGTTCGGAGTTCCAGCTTTCGAAGGCCATGTCAAGTTTGTTGGCAAGACGATCGAGAAAGTCAAGCAGAACGGGGTCGACCTGAACGTTGCAATGCTTGAATATGGTCAGCGAGCTCTCGCTTCGTCGAGGTCATTCCTGCTGATCGTCTGCCAGCCTTGACTCCTGTGGCCAAGTACCCGGTCCAGATCACGCAAGCAGCAGAGGCCTTGCACTTCTTGCTTGATCGAGGCCATGACCCATCCAACGTAAGGGTCACCGTTAATCGGACCTGCCGATGCGACTGACAAGGACCAATCCACAGATCATCATCGGTGGAGACTCTGCCGGCGGCAACTTGGTACTTGCACTCTCTTCCATCATCCTCCACGGTTTCAACGGCGTTCGACCCTTCACGCTCAATGAAAAGCTCGCGGGAGCAATCATCATCTCCGGCTGGGTGAGCTACGACACTGAAGCCGAGTCCATGACGACGAACGACATATTTGATGTCGTTTCTCACAAGTCCGGCACATCGATCCATCCCGCATACGTGTCGGACGACCAGCGAAACAACTACTCGGAGCCCATTCGTGCTGGTGCTGCATGGTGGATTGACTTTCCCGCGAAGAGGATCCTGAACGTATACGGCGGGCATGAGGTGTTTAGAGACGATATCGTACTGGTCGGCCAGCAGCTCCAGGATGCAGGCAATGATGTGGAGTCGGTGGAGAGTCCGCTGCATGTACATGCTGATTGCATTCTAGACGCACAGACAGGCTTCGCACACGGAGAGATGGCTGAGACGATTTGGGACTTCTTGAGTGGAGTGTAGGGCTTTCATCGTGGCTGTTGGGAAGTATAGCTCGTTTGTGCGATATCTCAGAGACTTGTGTGGATTATGGTCTATGTGTCTATCAGTCGTGTGCAATGGTGTTGAACTTTTCGCCTCTCAACGTCAGCTCCGCACGGATGCATCGCCTCAGATCAGACCAAAGTCCTTCAGACTTCTAGCACTCGCAAGCACGGATTCCTCGACCGTGATCGGTTCCCACTGAAAGTCTCGCCTGGCCTTTGCATTCGAGCCAGCCAGTTCCTTGCCCAAGTCTGGCAGGCACAGATTGACCACCGGGTCGAACCACGACGCCATTCTCATCACCCAGTTCGGAATCATGAGTTTCGTGATCTTCTTGGTGTTCTCCGCGGGCAGACCTTTCCGTAAGATGTCCGCCGAGGTCACGATATCGACAAAGTTGCACACATCTTCTGCTTCGTTTGTGCTATTGCTAGTGCAGCGTGCAATAGCCAGGTATCGTTGTCCGTTGGCTTTCTCACTTTCCATCGCTCGAACATGCAGTTCGGCAACGTCTCGAACGTCAACCTGCATGAAGGTCAGCCAATGCACGGCGTACAAGTTTAGGTCCGCAGCCTACCATGCCGGTGCCATAATAAGGCATGCCAGGCGTTCCACCGCACAGAATCAGAATCAGCTTCAGACTTCCTCGATAGTCCTTGTTCAGAGACGGCCCGTACGTGGCCGCAGGGCAAATGACTGTCAAGTGCATTCCCTTGCCATCTCCTTCGTTGACATACTCCCATGCGGCTTGCTCGGTGAGTGTCTTTGCACGAGGATATATGTGTACCTTCTCTTTCTCATCGGACAGATCCGTCCAGTCTTCCTCGGTGAAAGGCTCCGTCTTGTCCCGTGCGCCATGCCCATGTGCCAGTGTAGCGATCGAACTGGTGAAGACCACCTTTTCAACGCCTGCCGCCTTTGCAGCCCTGAGCAATCTCAAGACGCCCTGCTTCAACGGTACCAAAAGCTCTTCCAGGCGCTTCTCCTTGCCCGTCGGAATCATGCCCGCCACATGGATCACGAAGCGAGCCCCGGCGCAGGCCTTCTGCCATGTCGTGTCATCGTCGGCGATGAGGTCTGCAACCACGATGTCGATGCCAGCTGCTTGCTCCTCTGTCGCGCCGCCATGACGAAGATTCGATCGTGTCTCCTCGACTTGGCCTTGCGAACGGACGGTTGTGCGAATGGAGTATTGACCTCTCTCGAGTAGCTTGAGGATGGTATATCCGCCGATGAAACTGGATCCGCCTGTGACCAGGACTGTGTCGTTGGAGGTGGAAGTCGGCTCCTCCATGGCAGGTGTGCTATATGCTTTTGAGGAGGAGAGAAGAGCGGTCAGGCTTTCATGGATGGACCATTGCGCTGACTTCCGCCGCTCGCCGCGCTGCTAGGTATACGACCAGGAACATGCTGAGCCATACCAGTTCTGTCCAGACTCCGCATCTGATTGTTGGCTCCAATGACCAGCAGATGAGTGGATCGGCCGCTTGTACTTGAGATCAAGAGAACGGACGCTTCTGAATCAGGGTGTTGGTCGGGCATTGAAGCTCTGTCGAAAGTCACAACCCTAACCCTAAGGCAGGCGTTGTTGATGCAGGTACAAGAACAGCCGAGTTGAATCCTTCCTTCGCGGAAAGAAGCTTCATGAACATCTTCCCGTCCGCAAGAAACATCTCTGAACTTACGACTTGCGAAGGGGACCCTCCATGCACGTGTTCTTCGTGGAAATGCTGCCGGTACCTAGGACTACACAATTCCAGTTGCCACGCTTGAGATCAAGAAAGCACCACAAACATCGTATCGGCCACTTTCAACAAGCACACCAATGGAGCCAATGGCATCTACTAGTCAAGGCCTCCATCACAGTTCTACAGCCCGTCACTCCTCTTGCAGCGATCCGATGTCCGTCGTGCCCCTTCTCTCGTTCGAACTCTCCATGACGGCAAAGATGTCCAACAGGCATCGCTGGAATATCATACAGTGCTGGAGCCATCTACCTCAGATATTGCACTCCGCATAGAGGTCGCCCGATTGCTTGCATGCATTTGTGACCATTGGCAAGGCACTCTGACTCCTGTGAAGAGCAACGTCGTGTCAGCAACGAACGGAGCGCTTCGTAGCACGAGCAAGAGAAGTATGTACCGGAAGACAGCCGAAGCGTTGCCCATTGATCTTGCAGTCGCCATTGTTGCTGTCCATTGTGCATCTTTGGACGATGTTAGACATGAACGACAAGAGCCGTGAGTATGGAACGAAGGAAGACTCACCCAGGCGAGAGTAGCCGAAGCGAAAGAGAGCACGATGGAAAGCTGGAAGATGTGCATTGTGGAGGTGATGTTGTTTTTGTGGGAATGCGTTCAGCGTGAATCGTGCAAGAAAGAAAGAAAGCAGCAACATTGTATACTCAGCGAGGTTCTTATTTCATGCCATTCCACCGAGCAATGACTGAAAGCAACTGCCGTGGACGACGTAAGCCTACCTGGGTCCTGGACTCCTGCTGCGAGTGAATACGATGTTCATATCGGGTCAGTCTCGGGAGTGTTGCTGAAGTCTGACAGCTCGTATTCCTATGACACGGCGGTGGGCGCTGACAACACGAGGGACGCCATGCGTTTCTTTCCTCGAGGGAGCGGTGACGATACATAGGTCTTACTTGAGGAGTTCGCGATCTTGCTCCCACGGCTCGTCTTTGATGTGTCCTCGACGAGCCATCACTGACCTGGAAGGAAAGTCTCACCGGAGACGACAGTCAACAAGGCCGCAGCATTGGACATTTACTCCCCGACGCCCAGCCTCTGCCGCTGCGTCCCAGCGGCGCTCGATGATAAGTCGATGCGAGTCGCAGCCTGGAGTTTTGTCGAACGCACCCGCACGACTTGGTTGAAATGTCCATTATCGGTCGTCTACAATTCTATCATGTCCAAGATCATGAGGTTCGGCCCATTCCTCAGATGGTATACCTAAAACTCGGCTCCCCTTCCAAGACCTTCTCACCCCGATCCGCCTTTGCGTTTTCCCTCTTGAAGTGCCACGTATTGACAAAGACCAAGACGGTGATCAACCCATTGCACGCCATGCAAGCCCAAATGCCGGGCTTGTATTCCGGTTTATCCTGGGTGCGAAAGACCAGAGAGCCCGCGATACCACCAAAGGCGCCGAAGCCGACCAGAGTGGCCGACGTGAAGGCTCGCTTCCACTGTCCACGGATGTTGTTGGCCTGGTAGGCCACGCAGGTAGGAATGGCGCCACTGGAGCTTCCGCAGATGAGGAACGTCGCGAAGAAGCGCGCGCCCACGGAGCTGGAGTAGCCCAGTATCGTACAACCGGTGAGGCCCATGGCAGTGTTGACCAACAACATGGGTCCACGAACATGGTATCTGTCGCCGAACCAGGCGAATACGACCAGCAAGATGGCTGCGAAAGCGTGTTGCGGCGCGGTCAACATTTGGGACTCGTTGACGGTGAAGCCCATGTTTTCTCGGAGGAGAGAAGGGAGAAAGTACGACAGAGCGTACCCTTGAGTCGTCAGGGCGCTGCGAGAGCATTCATCAGTCTTGTCTCTGCGGAAGCGACCACCACCAGGCCAGCCAGCCAGCGACAAGGACGGTACTCACAAGAAGATGAGGGCGAATGACCAGACTTTGGGGTCCTTGCCCGCACTGATCCATTTCCTAAAGTTCCATGGCTCGGCTTCGCCGTCATTCCGGTCTTTCTTGATTCGGCGCATGATGAACAGGATTTCGTTATCCTTCAAGAACTGCCAGTGCTTTCCCTTGATCGCACGGTCGGGAAAGTCGACCATCAGCACATAGCCGATGCCGCCGATGAGCACAGTGAGGATGCCTTCCATGATGAATCTGTGGCCCCAGTCAGCGATCTGCGCAAATGTCGACTGGCTCTTCGCTCCACTGACAACCATCGCCATCCGGCTAATCCAGCCAGACCGCGCATTTGCTCCAGTCCGACCGCAATAATACCGCCGCATCCAGCCGTGAGCATGGCGAAAAGATAGAATGCCGCAAATCGCTTCTGCTGATCGAAGCGAGTGTACCAAGTGGAGATGACAAAGACACTGCCCGGGAACATGCCAGCCTATACGAGCATCGCTTCGTGTCAGCGAACTTCTCGTGAACAATGCCTCGATCGATGTGCAGAACCTTACCTCGAACAAGCCCAGAAGTAGACGCAAGCCGACCAGCGGGGTCCATGTCTTTGGGAAGCCAAAGCCAATCATAACGATGCCCCATGCAACCGTCAATCCAGGGAGGAATATGCGTGGACCGAGGGCGCGAGTCAGAATGGTCGCCGGGGGTTGAGCAATCGCATAGGTCACGAAGAAGATGAGTGCGATCAATGACTGCAGTGGAGATTAGCGCCGGACCGGTGTATCAAGGCGGAGAGGTGGGAGACTTCACGTATCGATAGCCGACATTCAATTGCAAGTCCTTGGTCATGCCAGCGATTGCGGCCTGAACAGATGGTCAGCCATTTTGTGTATTGCAGATGCCTTGAAATCAGTCGAGCCATACGTTTGAAAGGTTGCCTCGATCCAATCCCGAGACGCAATACATGAGTCCCGTTGCAAGAACGAGTCGTCGGTCGACGACATGAATGATTCTTCTCTGCTCCTTGTATGTGAATTCCGCGTCGTAGTCCAGCGGTTCGTCGATCAGTGGAGCGTCGGTCGCGAACCTGTCGAGCGGAGCATGCTTCTCTTCATCCGAAGGGACCTTTTGGAGATCGTTGACGTGTCGATGATGGTCGTAGAAGATGGTGTCCTGCTTGATGGACGACATCTTGAAGGATCGCGCGAGAGGTAAAGCTGGGAAGAACGACAAAAGAATCTCAGGCAGGCAGGCAGGCAGGCAGGCAGATAGACCAGATATATTAATGAACAAATCCAACCTTGGGGTCTGCAGGTTCGAGGATAGGGTAGCGCGGTACGCACCGGAATCGTCTACCAGCATATTCGATGCCACGATCATGCCAACACAGCCTCGTCCTCGTGCTCATTACCACGCTGAGTTTGAGTTTTTGGGGTTCAAGGAAAAGACGTCCGCAGGTGTGGACCACCATCGACACCAAACACTTTCTGCCACCGCACGACCGCCGCGGTGATCTGCGTACCTATGGGAGGACGGCGGATGCGCCGCAGCAACTGACAGTCGAGCGTCCTGTGGGCAAAGACTGCGACTGGGAACTGCCATGTATGAAATTTCCCGGGATTTTCGTGCAGGTGGTTTTGGGTAAGGTTTCAGCCCGGGAAGCAGCATTTCCATGGGATTATTCGCACGCCGCCCGGCGGTGGTCGCATTTTGGGTATTGGATGTCGGTAAATGACCTCCGGTGCCGTCATGCATGAGCGCATTTCGTGCACACCTCAGTGTTGAAATCGAATGCGATATTGTCCGATGGTGGTGGTGCTCTCTCACCGCCATGGTCCAGGTCAAGAGGCAGTGAGTTTCTGCGAGTCTGGCGGCGTAGCTCTGCGTTCACAATCACAGCCTTAGCAACGGAAATGGCGTCAGATTTTCATGTGCCATGGCATGCCAGGCCATCCACGACGAATGCCCGCAAGAAGCCAGGACCACTGCGAGAGTCCGCAGAGATAGTGCTTATTCCGCATGCATCTCTCTGACATTATTTCGATGGGCTGATGGCGCGATGATGAGAGGCCGGTTAACCCAGACGATGACCATACCTCTGCCACCAATGCTGACCTCGCCAAGAAGAAAAATTGAGCTGCGTTCGTCGTGTGAGCAGTAGACCGATGATCCAGAACAAGACTTGCTCCATACAACAGCCAAGTCCTCCACCGAATCCGCACGCGCAAAAGCTTAGACCGGGAAGTTGATGCAAGCTAGATCCTTGTTCCTGGATCCCGAAAAGATTCGATCTGCCGGCCTCTGCCGGAGATCATCAGCAGCGATGTAGGGTCTAGAGATCACAAAAGCCGTCGGGTGCAAAGCGGTGTGCGGCGCGCGAGTCATTCGCGTGTATTGCCAATTGCGGTATGATTGCGAGTCAGGCATTCGTGGTTGGACGTACGGATGAAACTCTTTTGCATTGGCTGAAGAAGAAGACATCATATTGCAGCGGCACGCATTTCCTAAATGCAACTTCTCTTTCCCGAAGAACAGGCGGTCGGGGTTCATATACGGCAATCGCAGACCGTAACGTGGTTGTGTGGCTTAATCCTATTAGCAGTGAACGATAGAAGATACTGCATAAAAAGTTTGGAAGTAAGTAAAAGAAGCTGCGACACACACACGTTCCGGCTGCGTCGTGGATGCTGGTGAGGTAATCGTACATTTAAGAAATCGTAACCCCGAGGCTGCTTAAGAACCAAGTTCAGATGGTACCAATGACTAGAGTTGGGTTATTTCAGATTCGATGCGTGCAGCCAGTGGTTTTCGTCGTACGTCCACGTTCCCAATATAAATGGTATGAGCGGGTTCGGAGAGCGCTTCATGCGCGTGAGTTCACATTCGAGGACATCGGTGTCGGCTGCTCTTTGTTCATTTTGCGCGTGATGCGCATAAGGTCGCTCTGGTTGGCACCGGCATCTTCGAGGCGGTGGCAGTTCATCGTGCGTCCGGGTTGGATCGCCCGGCCCGGAGTGAATGGCGATCTTCACATGCGACCTTTGCTCGGCGGGCACAGGAGTCGTATCGCAATGCTTTCCGGGAGCGGTCAGCCCACGGCAAAAAAGCGTCATGAAGTCGGTCGGAGGTCATGGCTAGTCGCCGAGCGAGAGATGCCATCACACCTCTTTGAGGCCAGTGAAATGCAATCTCGCCTCAGCGTGGAGAGTTGGCGCAAATCGACTGAAGTGCTGCGTCCTCTCACCCCATCCAAACAACACCCGTACTCCTCACCCCACCAATCCTCCCCGCGCTCTCCATAATGCCCTCCTGCACAACCCTCTCCCTCAACGCCTCAAACTCCGCCATCTCCCCTTGCAACCTCTTCGCTCTCTCCAGCGCATCCTCTCCCCCCGCACCGCCAAACCACCCTCCAAACCAGCCCTTCTTCTGCCCCTCCCCCGTCTCTGTCTCCTCCTTCAACTTCCTCAACATAACCCCCCAATTCGCCAGCCCAGTTTGCAGACATTCTTTACACTTCTTCCTCGCCTCCGCTTCCGTTAGATCAGTATTCACCGTGAGAAGAGGTCCTTCACTCCGCAAATCCGCGTTGGCGATAGTCACAGCCTGTTTGGTCCACCCGAGTCCTTCTTCCCTTGCCGCATTGGCGAAGAGAATCTCGCCGATATAGAGCATGAGTTCGCTTTCTTCGCAGGTGGGGCGGTCGGTGCTGCGGAGGAGGGGGATGTCGCCGGAGGGTGGCGGGGGTGGGAAGGCG
>AFIR01000345.1:0-49298 GCA_000223685.2 Zymoseptoria pseudotritici STIR04_4.3.1
TGCGCAGATCTCTTACCTGCGCAATTAACTCGCACAGGATCTAGAAACGACGCGATATAGCTAGAAGCGTTGTCTTGCTAAAAGAGTGCAAATAGCTATTATCGAGCGAAGGGCACGCTATTGTTCTTAGTATTAGCTTAATTAGTAATAAGGTCGTTAACCTATATTATCTCTTTAAACACTACCGGCAATATCTTCTGTATGTAGCTAATCTTGTTAATAGTGCCCTATTATTTATTCTAAATAACTATAGGCCCTTTACCTCTAATGCTACTAATATAGGCCTAAACTATTTAATAAGGAAGATATTAGAAGCGCGGTCGTAAGGTCGTATAAGGTTGCGTTTGTTTAGAAGGCATAAGACGTAGGTGCGTTAATACGAGCTATTGCGGACGGCATACTTGTTAGACTATAAGACGTTGTTCTAGTTATAAATCGACTAATTGCGGTAAAACAGAGCCTATTCGAGTCGAAGTTGCAGAGCACGGCTACTAAGGAAGGGGCGTGCGCGAGCAACGCGGCGGTAGTAGCTATAGCTACGTGCAATGCGGCTAATTGTTTAAGGTAAGCAATCGAGCTAGAGTCGTCGAGCGATTTCTCGGTAGGTTATTCTGCGAGTAACAGCATTAGTAGTAATATAGCGGATAATTCGCTGCTACTATAGTATGTCGTAGAGCCGTCGAGCTCTGCGTGCGGTAGGCGCGTAATCTAGTATTAATTCGCGACTATTCTTAAGACGTCTGCGGTAAGTGCGTAGAGTGCAAGGCTCGCGGCAGATCTTCTAAACGGTAGAGTAGGCTATCCTTATATAGCGTAAGATAGTACGTATCCCTAAGCCTATAGTATTAAAGAGCGTTTTAAGGGTAGTACAAACGCGGTAGGGGAGTATAGAGCGGCGGTAAATCTGCTCTACTAGTGTGTAAATCCGAGCTATTTTAAGTTCTATCTGCGCCTCTTATCTGCCGAGTAATATACTAGCCGCAGGCGGCAATCGAAGGAGGCTAGCTAGACAATTAGCGAGCGGCGTAGTCGGTACGATTAGGGGGTTATTAGTAGAGTTAAAGACAGTATCGAAGGCTAGTAATCGATAGAAGTTATCGCTATAGGAGGTGTAGTTAGATAAGTAAGCAGCTGCGCTGGGAGTAACTATTATAAGGGGTAACTATAAAGCCGGTATATTCTAGTTATTGTCTTTAGTAAGGTCTATTACTACCGGCCGCGCTCGTTCGTCTTTAACCGCTCGCTAGTATTCTTAAAACTCTAGCTCTAATTCTTTATACGTTAGAGGCGGTATATTCGGTTTAGTAGTTGTTAGTAAATAAGCAATACGCTAAGCAGCTAAAATACGCTAGCTTCCTGCAGCTGCGGGAGGGTCCGCTATATATAACTAAGGAAGATATCTTTTATTCGGTTAGCAACTCCTTCTACCTTGTAATAACGACAACGACGGTTTATCCGGTACTAGCACTAGCGTGTTAGGGTAAGGGCGGCGAGGGTGTAGCAATACGCGGAAGAATAGCTAAGTTAGCGGTAGATTAAAGGCCGGTAAGAATAAGGACAAGGAGCTAACTTCTTTAAATCGAGTAGGCTAGCTTCTACTACCGAACGAACGCAATAATCTAAGGGCTTCGCGCTCGGCTCGAGACCTCTCGAGAACTTCTACTAACGCAGGACAAGTACTAGTAAGTAGCGGAGGTAGTAGTATACTAACCTTCTTTACTATTTATACTAGCAACGCGTCGTTGCACGCTCTTATAATTAAACCTCCACCACCCCTACTATTATTAACACGAGCTCGACACGCTCTTACAACACCTTAAAGACCTCTAAGGGCATAAACATTAAAGACCTCTAAGGGCATAAATATTAAGAGCTAGTGGAATTAAGGATACAGCAGCAACGTAAGGTTATAAGAAGGAGCCGATTACGAGACCCTTAGCAACACACCATAGGTTAAAATGATATATAGGGACCCCCCGAAGGAACGCAGATCGCTCTCTAATTATTGGTGCGATTCTCACCAAGCGAGGGAGACGGCTAGTGCGAGCCACCGGGCGGTGACCACTCCGATGTGATAACACGCTGTACATCGACGAGGAGGAAAGTTTGAAACGAGGATGATCCATGTGTTCCTATGGTATCGTGAGATGTTTCTCATAACTTCAAAGGGATGGCATTCATCGATCAATAGGGCTTGAGAGTTGAGCGAAAACGAACAGCCCTTTGGCAAGGTTTATCGTCTACACGAACGGCCCGCGAGACAGCGAGATTGTGCCGAGAAAGTCTCGGAAAGTAACAAAGTGACAACAACAACACGATACGACAGGGGCTCCAGGGCAAAGCTCCCGCGTTGACACTCGTAGGGTTAGCCCAGGGTGTCGATTGAGCGCTCGGAATGATGCTTATCAACCGTCGCTTCATGAGATCACCACGATGCCCTCTCCGCCTCGTAATGGTCGCCGAGGACCGCGGGCGCCGGGAGACAAGGCGGTGATGGCGAAATGAAAGACGGCGCACGCGTGCATTCACTGACATCGCGGAGAAGATTGATCTCTTGGACCAGAGAATGGGCGATCGGAGTGTGAAGAAAAGCAAACAAGCCATTAATATTTGGGCGGCCACCGCGCACAGAGCGCATCGATCAAGAATAAATACATTGCAAACGCCGCTCATGCCTTCACTGCGTCTCCCGCAAATTCCCGGAAACAACAGTCTCGCCATCGACAGCAGTCCGGTGATGAACGGTGTCAAGGCGAGAGGAAGACCAGACGACGCGAAGATGAAAAGAAACCGATTGTCTCAGCGAATGTCCAGGCTCCATCCTCCTCCATCCTTCTCCACCCTCCACGATATCTTCCTCAATCCTCCACGATGCACCTTTGAATCGGATTGTTCCAGCTGCAGGGAATGTAGCGATCACGCGGGATCCGCTACTCGCGTTTTGGTGGCTTGTGGCAGCCGATGAGGTCGGGTCTCATGCACTAAACATAATCGACACGCAATATCAGTCTCCGCAACCAGCAAAGGGGTGAAGCATATGCAAGTGGGAAGTACGTACACAGGAGCATCCGTGGGGATCAACGATCTTCCCATTGACCGTGCGGCAGGCGCCTCGACAATCCGCGGCGGAAGCGCCGAGGGCGAGGAGGAGGGTCGAGACGATGATCGAGATCTTCATGGTGGATGGTTGTCTTTGAGTGTTGACCTGACTTGGTTCGGTAGTGGCCGTAGACTTTTGGTCTGGAAGCAATGTCTGGCTGCGGGTTCGGTGTCGAAGCGAGCTGGAGAAACGAAAAGAAAGTCGAAGGAGCTGGAATGTGTGCTTATATGGGCGGTCAAATGACTCAAATCTCGATCCATGCTCCAATGACTACAACTTTGCGGGTGGCATGATCTGGACTCGTAAGAGCATCCATGATGAGAGGAAGTAACCGAGCAAGAGAGAGAAGAAGATGACACGAGCGTGGGGTGTTGCCCACTAGGCAGAGTGAACGCTAATAGAACTGCAGACTGCTCTTCTTGCACCCGAGTATCACAATTCCGGGTCGACCGCTGCGATGCCCGGCTCGGGATCACATCATTAGCTTCACAATCGTCGCAGTCGCAAAACGGCAGGAAACAAGGCAGGACAGACAACACAAGGCCTGCATTCCGGCGGTGCAGAGGAAGCTGAGTTCCTACACCAGAGCATGCGTAACTCGAGAGTGTGATGAGATCAAACGAGCCATTGATGATGAGTCGGCGGCTACCACCGCAGACGGTAGACTGTCGGTAAATGATATTTACATCGCAGACCCGCAGGTCTCGAAAACGACAGTCTCGCCGGCGACAACAGTCAGTCCGAGAACTCGCAGTGTCACTACGAGACGAAGTGAAGACGAAACGAGATTGCATCTCTCAGCGACCATCCTCCTCCACGCCCCCGATGCTACTTCGCGATTGGAGCTTTCTCAGACGGACTGCAATTGGATCTCCTCCTGACGGTCTGTAGCTGGAGGTTTTGAGTCGAGGATGCAGCGGAAGTCACGAAATCCCTATCCGCTGTTTGGTGGGTGATTGCCTGGGCAGGCTCCAGGGCGGGTTGGTTCGGAGCACTGGACATGAAGGAGGCTCAAAGGTCAGTCTGCGCTCGGAGCAAGAGGATGGAGCACATGCTATGAGAATGGAGGGCACGTACGCAAGTGCATGCTTGAGGATTTTGGATTTGCCCTCTAACCGTCCTGCATTCTTTGTGACAGTCCTTCTGCTTAGCGGAGACGCAGAGGGCGAGCAGGAGGGTCGAGAAGATAAGACAGATCTTCATGGTCGATGATCGTTGTGTGATTTGAATTCGCTTGGTGATTTGCGTGAACGATTGCTGGACGGCGCACTTGGATGGTAGATTGAGTGCGGAGGTGAGCTGTGCAAAGGGGAGAAGCAGAAGTGGGCGCGAGACTGTGCCTATGTAGGCGGTGCGGCCACGCAAAAACTGACGGTTTCTGACGGCCGTCCATAGAGCGGCTCATGGATATCGATTGGGTGCAAGCAAGGTGTCAAACTTTCGTTCATGCTCCGATGACCATGACCTTGCGGAGAGCTTGATTTGGACATTATCACGGGTTCTCCTCCATCGCACACACCGCTGTCGGAGGACTACGGGAGACAGGACAGGCAGGGGAGGGCAGTTGATCTGAGTGTGAAAGGGATGAAAGCTGTGGAGCACCACGTGCACAAGCTGTTGACCGACAGTGCTGAACTGCAGATTCGCCTTATCACATCGTCCCTGCTTCTCTCACAATTGTCTGAAAGAGACCCATACCGCCCATGACGACAACAGTCCCGGGACTGACGGCATTCCGGCGACAAAAAGTGTTGAGAAACGGAGCCATGTTCGCAGCAACCATCCTCCTCCACAATGCCATTTCCATCCAGCAATCCAATGCAACTCCAAGCGTTCCATGATAGACCGCGGAATGGCGAGACCAAGTGCAGAGGGAACGAAGACAACTTCTTCCAAGGCCATTGTCCTCCATGCCCCCGATGCCGATCTAGTTCAGGTTTTCCAGTCGCAGTCCCGCCAGGAGGAACCCACTGTCAAAGCGACAAGGTTGGAGCCGCCGCAAGAGCCGAAGAGGGCTGTTGTGTATGCAGAAGGCCAAGAATTACAAATGGGACTGAGTCGAAGAGCTGTGCGGTTGAAGGAAATAACGGTGTTGAAAGCAGCGGAAGGGGGTGCTTGTATACCTCGACGGACGGGCTGTGCAATCTCGACGGAGTCCGACAGCTGTTCGCAAAGTCGCATGAGCTCTTGTTGGCATGGGAGGAACGAGCATGTTGCCCGAATTCAGCATCCATGTATCGATGGTCAGGACTTTGCGGAGTGGCATGATCTGGTCTCGTAAGAGCTTGTGTTGCCGGGAAGTATCGTCAAAGGTTCCGACTGAGACCTCGTTGCTGATGCCCGGCGTGTCGGAGGCGAAGTTCTGGCCGTGGACCACGGTGTTGATCAAGACTGGGCTAACAGCTTCCATGCACGAGAAGGGAAGACCAAAGCATGATTGCTCTGCGATTTCTCATGTCACCTCGAACGTCGAGCGACTCCTGCATCCATACAGTGGAAGAACTGCATACAGCAAAAAGCGGATAGCCAGCGAACACCAGCCTCATATCTCGTCCTTGGTCTGACTTTGCTGGGGTGGTCAAGGTTTCACCCGGCCTCAAGGTCTCGTCCATGTCCATGGCAGGATCACGCTGTCGTTGTTGTTGTCCATGGCGGTGTATTGTAGTTTGAAGAACATCTCACCGCTCTTTCTTCCGTCTCTTACACTGCTCACCTCTTGCCTTTGTTGTGGTATAGAAGCGAGCTCTTCCTCACAATATGTCAATTGCAGCCGCACTTTGAAGAACTCTCTTAGCGACTGGTTTGTCACCATCTTGAAATCGCACGTAATACGTGCTCATTGAACGCTGTATCACCAGTAGCACGAACGTGCCACCCTTTCCAGATCAGAGCCAATGCGAGTACTCGAGCAACTGCTGGAAGCCAAAAAGGGTAAATAGGCTTTATCGACCGTTCCGGGGATGAATTATGGTTAGCAGACGATGTAACCTCGTGAGGTTGGGCCAAATGCTGACAGCCGAGAACTCAATCGATGTCCTGTTCGGGAAGTCATGATTTTTGCTCCCGAAGAGGTCCTCAAGGCTCAAGCTACCCTTGACTCGGAGGCGACGATCTTTCCGTCAAAGGCCGAGAGTGTTTCCTGTACGGAGAATGCGGATTGTTTCGACAAAGTACGGAGAGCCTCATGCATAGGGGAAGCAGCTTGCCGCCGGAGCTGTCAGTATAAGCCATTCAGAGCCTGTTCTTGAATACTCCCATTGCTTGAACGACCGCGGCACTAACTCAAGCACGATGTCCACTGTATCATTGCACTGCGGCACGGCGTGTCAGATGAGAGAGTTCCCTCAAGCGCCGACCAGGCCATCTGCCGAGCTCCCTTCGTGGATTCACACAGAGGACACCTGACACATTGATGCCGTCCGGCATCTCAACTCCCGCCAAACACAACTCTCGTACCGGAAGCCGTCTCCAGAGCACCATTGTCCACATCCCACCCCTTCTCGCTCAACGACTTCTCGTATCGCTCAAAGAACTCCTTCGCCCGACTCGAAGACCTCTCAAACGCTGCCAGTCTCTCCTCAAAACCGTCCTGACCAGCCGCAGAGTCGTCCTGAGCGTGGAATAGAGCCTGCCACCACGCAATCAGCAGATCTTTCGGCTCGACGCCTTTCTTGAGGATGATGTTGAAGCGAGGAACATCCTTTGTTGAGCGACGGTCGTGCCAGAGGATGTAGCGGTTGGAGTTGTAGAGCGAGAGGATCTGAGAGAGGGTTTGTTGTTGGATGTGTGAGGCTTTTGTGGAGGTCTGAGATTCAGACACAGCCTCCAATAGCTTCAAGAAGGGCGTTCCAATGTCGCAGTAGCCCATGATGTCCCTTGTGGAAGTCCTGAGTACGCCATCCCACTCAAATATGTGCTCTACTGATGAAATCTCCTTGATCGAAGGGACAGTCTGCTGACGCTGCAAATGATGGAAGACAAGCGTCGCGCGCTGTCGATTCAACGTCCGCATCTTCACCGCACGTACAGCTCTCCGATTCGTCTCCAAGTGAATGGACAGCAGCCCAATCAAAGCGGTCCATGTGGCAAGCGGCGTCGTGATCCAGGAGATGACAAGACTTCCCACCAGCATGCCCATGAGCGAGATGACCGTCTCCTGAGATGAGTCCTTGGCGTTCAGCTCTCCTAGGTTGCCCCACCGTGCGAAATGAGCGGAAAGACTGGCTTTGGAACTCCCTGCTGCGACGCCGCAGAGTGAGCGTAAGATACTGCTGAAACTGAGGATGACGATTCTGATCGGCTTTGGGAAGATTGGCGACAGAACGTCCAGGATGAAAGCACTGTCGTTCAGCACATCGGCCATGAGGCGGTACATTTTGCACTCCGGCTCGAGAGATGTGCCGAAGCGATGGGCGAAGAGAATGGTTGCGAGCCGCCCGACGGATTCTTGGAGGACGGAAAGCAGGAGAGCAGCGGTTGGAGAAGCCTTGGTGTCGCCGACGCCGATACTGGAAAGCACGGCTCTGGAGGAAAGCATGGCTGCTATACTGGAGGAGAAGGCTTGGAGGGAATCCTGAAGAGGTCAGTCTCGGGCGGTGGGAGCGGGGGGAAGAGGATGGAGGATACATAAATCTGGTATCTGCAGACGTCAGCTGGCATTTCGGATTTGATTCGCAAGCGCGGCTTACTCTGTATAATCTTCTGTGACGCTGTGCGGGAAGCCGGCTGGAAGAAAGACGTCCATGCCCTGCTGGAGGTAGGACCTCTCATCGCCTTTTTTGGGAGGCTTCGAGACGATCAGTATGCTGTTGAAAGTAATCCTCCTCTCAAAGCATATACTCACAATGACATCCACTCTGCTCATCCCCTTGGCGTCTCCGCCAGCGGAGCTCTGCACGTAAACATTGCAGACATTGTCCGCATTGTCATACTCGGTGATCTGGATCGATTTCGACTCCATTGCTGCGTTGTTCGTCTTTGCAGACAAAAGGAGGCGTCCGTGTCAGACGACATCTTGAAAGTTGACAACAAGCATGTTTGGAGACGACAGGGAAGTGCTGTTGATATGCAACATTCACGTGACCTGCATGCTTGTTGCGATTAAGCTTCGAGAAGCCGCGATGATGCGCTCATGCCGGCGTTCCGGGAACATCCAACCTCTCCTGTTGTTTTTGACGCTGAATTCGACCTCTCTGCTGCCAATATTCGCACGATCGCGACAGGACTATCGCGAAACCATTGACAGAGTGACAGACAGAGTATTCTAACTACGGTGACAACGCAGCGATCATGAATTTGGAACTCATCCCGGGCATCTTGCCTCCATCGAGGGAGACCTGGCAGACCATTGCGTGGGCCTGGCAATTCTTGCCCCTTGTAAGAGGAACAATTCAATTCATGTCGATACAAGACTAACTCGGCATGACCAGTTTTCCGTTGTCAACTGGATGACCGATTATTTCCCCATGGGCAAGACATCTGTCGAATCCCGCTGGAATCTTCCCGGGAAATGGGCGTGGTACGACAATGTCACATGTCACGCTTAATCACAACTAACAACTTCTAGGTTCTTCATGGAAATCCCGGGCTTCATAACAGTACTCTACTGCATGTTCGCCATCCCCGCCCGCGAGAACCTTCCCGGACTCCCTTGGGCCAACTGGACCATGGCCGGCGTCTACACAATCCACTACATCTACCGCGCCATCCTCTCCCCTCTTTTCCTCAATCCCTCCATGTCGCCTATCCATCCTTTTGTATTCGTCAGCGCTTTCGCCTGGCAAGTCACGAATGGCCTCTCCATCGGCGGATGGGTGGGCGGCTACGGTCCGAGGACCGTCTACGACTGGTCCGGCAAGCTGTACACCATCGAAGTCGGCCTCGTAATTTGGGGCTGGTCGTTCCTGGGCAACCTCTTCCACGACGACGACCTGCGGGAGATTCGCCGCGCGGCGCTGCGCAGGCAGAAGGAACAGGCCGCCAAGGACGGCAAGCCGGTCGCTGGGGTGGACAAGTTGTATATGATGCCGAAGAATGGTTTGTTTCACTTTGTGCTGTTCCCACATTATCTGTGTGAGTGGATGGAGTGGGTCGGGTTTTGGATGATTGGAGGCTGGGATTGCGTGCCTGCGAGGAGCTTTCTGTTCAATGAGATTGCGACGATGCTGCCTAGAGCGGTTGCGGGGAAGAGGTGGTACGTGGAGAAGTTTGGTAAGGAGGCGGTGGGAAATCGGAAGGCGATTATTCCGGGTTTGATTTGAGAGGGGTGGAGTGGAACGGTATTTGAGTGGCCGATTGGTGTGATGTGAGAAATGAAGGCGTCGGTGTCTTCGAGAAGTCATTTCGATGACGATGTCCACTCGAGCATGAAAGGATATCAGGACTGGAATTTACGGAGTGACCGACTTTGGGACGATGGGCAGGTTTTACCGCAGCTATAGTCGTCTTGCGAAATTATTGATGATTATTAATGTCTCGTCAAGCTCAGTGCTCCTATACATTCACGTCCACTGACATTTCGTCACATTCCAGCAGCCAGCATCCGCACAGCGAGTGCTCAGCATATAGACCTCCACCTACTCCATGCCCCAATCAAACTCCATCCCCTCATGATCCATCGTCTGCGCACTCCCCAAAACCCCCAAATCACCCTCACCAAGCGTACCGAGCAGTGTCAGAAACGGATCTTCGTCCGCCTCCTCCACACTGCTCGTATCTCCCGCCCCGGCTCCGCTTCCAGTGCTTCCGCTTTGCTGTAAGCTGAAGTCGTTCGAAAAATGGAAGTCATTGAAGCGGTGGTCCGCGTATTCATTCGTGTTAGAACTCCCAGTCTGGACGTTGGGCAAGGAGTGGGAATGATGCTGCACGAGCGAGGTGCCGTAGTCGACGTGCTCCATCGTCGCCGAAAGGTGAGAGAAATTCGAGGTCGCTGGGCGGTCGTAGAAAGACGGATGCGACTCGATGGACGCCCGAATCGTTGAGCGTGGGGAAGGGTATGGCAGAGTATTCGTCGACGCGGAGCGGATCTTTTTGGCTGTGTGGAAGATGTGAGAGGACGGATAGGAGGCGGTGGTGGGTCGTTGATTGGCTTCGTCTGGGTATCGATCGCTATCGCGGCGGGAATATGTTTCGAAGGGCGATTCGTCTGCAATGACAATGTCGAAGAACGTGACATATGACCCATCGATATGTGCACCGCGGTAACGGTCGAAGAAGTCCTCCATCTGGAAGACTGGGGTATATCGAGTTGAACTCGAGGAGAGGTTTTTGACGAGCTCGGCGTGGCTGCCGTAAACGAGTTGCAGAGTGTCTCTTTGGTGCTGCACGCCTGCCCAGATGGCGCGGAGTTCGAGGAGTTGATCCATAGATCTTGAGAGGTAGTCGGCGGATTTGAAGTATGATTCGTTTGGGTGGTAGGACATGTAGTGGGCGCCGTGGATGTGAATGGTTCCTGCTGTGGCGATACAGTAGCCAACGAATGATGGCCAGTCGAGAAGGGCTGAGTTGCGACCTATCTGAACGAGTTCGGCGATGGCATTGGCGTGGTGGAAGCAGAGGTTTGTGGCTTCGATCTGCCAGGATTGATTTTGTCCCGTGCCGTTCAGTTCTGTGAGGTCGATGGGGAGGAAAGGTCGGTAGATGAGGCAGTGGATGAGGTGATATATCAGCTTGCTCAGAACGATACTGGAGCCGTCGGGAGATGTGAGGAGGTTGTTGATCGAGGCGAAGACATCGTGCGTTGCGGCGATCCAGCCGTCGAGAGCTGCCCGGATTCGTGAGAGGGTAGATTGGGGTTTCCAAGGAAAGTGGGAGTCGCCTTTGACTCCTCCGGCCAGGATATAGCGATTGGTGACGCCGAGAATCCTCACAATTTCCACGAGCATTCTTCCACTTCCTTGAGCGGCGCTCGATGCACCTTGTATGTGTTAGCATGCATCTTCATTGTCGAAGAGTTCATCACATACCGGAAGAGTGCGACATGATCGACCTGTTCGAGAAGAAATCGCCACCTACCACGTTCTGCGACCCAAGCGGTCTCCACGCTGGAAAGCGTAAATGGATGGACTCATCTCCAATCAATGCCGGTCTCTTCGACCCAGTGACCTGGAATCGGTCCATCGCATAGCAAGTCCAGAACAGCTTCCTTCGCCCTTCCCTTTCCGATGAAGCTATTCGCAGATCCTCTGGCAACTCGAGATGCAGATTCAACGCATACGCCATACTAATGGCGTGGTTCAACACCATCTGCGACTTCTTGCCTTTGCCGTTCTGATAGTACGCCGTGGCCAGGAGGAGCAAAGCCTGCAGATTCTCGACGTTCGGCTCGTCGACATCGATTTGTGAGCGTGAGCGATCGGCGTGCAACTGACTGAACTGGGTGGCTGCTAGGTCTCCGCCGAAGAGATGAGGCACGACGCGGCTGGTGACTGCGTGGAGAGCGTTGACAAGGAAGACCGGAAGGCGGCCATCTCGGAAACGCGCACGAGTGGCGCTCTCATCAAGGACATAGAATGGTTTGTTGTGGAGGCGGGCGAAGTAGGTGTCGAGGAGGGCGTTCGTGAATGCAATCTGCTCATGTTGCGGAGGTGCTGTTTCCTGGATCGAGGAGCGAATGTTCGCGGATTCTGACAATGCAGGCCGAGGAGCGGTATTTCGTCGTTTGAATTCGAATTCTGCATTCGGACCTGTCTCAGAGCCTTCATTGGCAGATCCGGCGGAGTCTGCTTCGGGTGATGATGATTTTTGCTCCTCTTTCAGTCTTGCTTCCAACCCGTTCACTCGTTTCAGAAGAGCCTCCAGAACGTCGGTTTTTGGTCCACGTTTCTTCGGTATTGCGTCTGAAGTTCACGGTCAGCCGTTGTCGCTGAAGCGTTGAGAAACCACTGACCATAGATGCAAGCACAATTGAAGACCTGACAGGCCTCACAGCTCGGCTTCATTCGGTTGCATTTGATCTGAACAGTTTTAGCTTCTGTGTGGTTACTTATCATTCCTCTCGCGACAAACCTTCCGCTTCCGACAGCTCTTGCAATTCATGGTCTCCTTCGCATCCTTGCTCAATTTCCTCACTGGAAGACGATTGATCGGCCTCTGCATCGCGAGCTGAACATCGCCAGTGCCTGGCTGAGCACCGGCCATCGTGGTCATGAAGCTGGCGAGTCTCTTCTAGCAAGCAGCATGCCGTATACACGATTGCCAATGCGTCGGTAGGATGTGGTATGACTTGAAAGGATATATGAGCAGAAGAGCGGATCGGCAATGAGAGAGAATCAATGGAAGGAAGCAGAGGACCAGAGAGAGGACCACGCGCGGGAGCTTTGACGCCAGTAGATCATCAAAAGAACGTCGCAACTTGGAGCTGGGTGTGGAGCCGAGCCATCTAACCCAAACTAACCGCATATCGGTCCCTGGAAAGAGGAGGAGCTACCGCAACTACCGAGAAGAAGAAGCCAGGGAAAGCGAGAAAGCTCCACCCTTGCTGTCCATGTGGCATGTGCTGCCCATGATGAGATCGACCAAATTCGAGACCCTAGCAGAATACGAGGGCGGGGTGCATGGCATGCTGGTCGATGAGGGTTCTTTCTGTCGGTCACGCGGTTCACGCAACATGGAACATTACATTGCGTTCCTGAAAAGGGCTCGGAGTTTGACCCCACTGGAGACTAGAGATAAGCCGGAGCGCGGTATCGTGCGTTGGTAGTGTATTGCTTCCCTTCAAGCCACCAAGTCTTGCTTCGTACGTACCTACTCTTTGTGGGGAAAGAGGGTCGTGATGACATCGCAGCGGCATGCTTATGCTCATCCTTACCTCCTTCTTTCGACCAGGAGGCAGCGAATGGACAAATCTCAAGAACAAACGAGTCGATGCCCTCGCAGTCCGACTTCCCTCTCGCTTCCATTGGCCGCAGAAGACCTCTCCACGATTCACCGCTTGTTTCTGAAATAACCATCGAAGTCTTCTGGAACAAATCCGGTCCATGATGATCCATGCGAAAAGAAGCGAAGGAAAGGAAAATGCGGGGGAAGAGTCTGAGTTCGGAGCGATTCCGAGGGGAACGGACCAAGATCTAGCAATGGTCAATACGAGGGAGTCTAATCCCGGCTCGTGCTCATCAAACGAATCGAAATGACCCATTGCTCGGGACTCCGGGATCGAGACTTGATGTCATGCGGTGCGTTTGTTGCGCCCAATCGAGGAGGTCGTCTATGCGTACCTTGGTGTGGAGGGAGAAGTCCGTCGGGTGAGCTTGACGAAGACATGACGGCGGCGGGTATACCTATACACATGTTCGTGTTCTGGAGTCGAACCGCAATATCGCCGCTTTGTCCCACATGCCTGATCTCCTACACCGCAAGGTCCAACAATGTCCAAGTCTCAACGATGAACATGAGACATCTCTGCGCTCATGAGGTTCTACTACAGGTTCTCGAGTCATCGCTCCATCATCGACACGGTGCAACAATGGTACATGGTCCAGCCTAATCTCCGGCTAAATACCTTGCAAGCGCGAAGCCACATGAAGCCATACCCATTCCACGTTCGGTCAGGGCGCAAAGTCTATTGCAAGCGCGACGATCTGGGGTCGGATGCCTCGTGTTCGGCAGCCGCTCCGGTGGGGGACTACCGGTCCTTCGAATGGATTGCCTCGACGACTTCACGAGGTTCGGCAGTCGAGAATGTCTCCGAGCTGCCACGGCAATCGACTGATGCAAAAGTGGGTATGCCGGAAGAAGCCCGAGGTTGAACAGGCTTCGACAGATGACGAGTAGTGTTGTCAGAGGAGAGCAAAGCAGTGACAAGTATGTACTCGCGGGAACAATAGCATCCTGTGTGCGTACGGAGAGCAGAGCAGTCCAATCCAAACAAGAGGCAAGAAGACAAGCGCGATGAACTTCAAGCAGCCACATCCCTTCCTTTCGACAGCATGTGTAAACCTCTTCTTACTCAAGCAAACTCACATCCACCCATCCTCTGCACGACCTCAATCGGTACCCTCACCCCACAAACCTGCCTCAGCGTCTCCGCCACGAATCGACACTGCACATCCACCGCATCGAATGTCTTCCACCCCAGATGCTCTGCAATCTCTGCCGCCTCTGACATTCCCTTTCCTGCCAAGTCGAGAAATACTCCTCGAGCCCTCTCCTCCCTTCTCGTACCCTTCACTCCCACCTCGGCCAAGAGCGTCAACACTGGCGCGATGCACTTTGCCTGCCGATCCGGCAAAGCGGAGATGACAACGACGGGTACCTCAATGCAACTCAGCTCTTCCAGTCCGCCAATCTTCTTGGTCATCACATTCTCAATGCCACCCGTAGCTTCAAATCCGATCGTGTAGATTGTAGCAACTCCCACACTTCCCAACGCGTAGAGCGCTTCCGCAGCGGAGGACTCGTTGCTGGCGAGGACGATGGCGTAGCGGGAAGTGTAAGCGGAGGAAAGAAAGGCGGATGTCAAGGTCCCAATGATGGCGCGGTGGGTCAAGTTGTCGGCGAGCAGGGCTTGGGCACTGGAAGTGGACCGCACGGTAATGGCATCGACCTTGCCAATTGAAGACGCGGCGGCAGAGAGAGTCGGGAGACAAGGAGTCTGTTTGACGGAGAGCGAAGGTGTGATCGTGCAGCCACCGAAGTTTGCTCGGCGGAAGGAGGCTGAGAGGTTGGCTGGCGATGTAGTGTGGAGGGTGTACGGGAGGGAGAGCTCGTTCAGGCACTGCGTGTAGAAGTTGGCCGTGCGGTGGCGTTCATCGGAGGAGGCGTAGATGTCGAGGGCTGGGAGGTTGCCTGTAGCGTGCAAGGTGGAGTTAATCTAGAAGGTTGTGGTCAGTGAAAGATTATGCGATAATCTGAGATGCTTCCAATACCTGAGCAGCGCTCATCTCGCCCGGAGCTGCGTGAGCTTTGAGCAGCGGGTGGGTGATGGGAGTCAAGACTTTGTTCATCGTTCCAGACAGCTGCCCAACGGCACCCACATTCACGCCACAGAACAAAGCCTGCGGGTAGTCCCTCTGCATCATCGACCGGAAGCTCTCCAGCTCGTGATTGTCGGTCTGCGTCTTTGTGACGACAACCATCTTGACAACGTCTCCATACACCGCGCCAGCTCTGAACAGCCTCTCGGCCACAGGCGAACTCCACTTGAATGCCCCCGAGAACTCATGCCACGAAGAAATGATCTTGGTGTTTCCCTTCTCTGCAGCCAACTTCTGACGGATCTCCTCCGGTAAGGACAGCTCTGCATCAATGTACTCACATCCCCACTGGATCGCCTTGCGGAGATAGGAGTAGCACAGCTCCGGGCTGTCGATTGGGAAGCGGCCATTCCCGTTGGTGGAGCGAACGGCAAAGACGATGGGAAGGTCAGTCCGCTGTCTCAACAACATCACCTGCTCGCCTACGAACTCCAGACTCGGGATGAAATCGTACTGGCCGTCGCCTGTCATGTCCCGGAGCAAATCCACTCGCAGCTCGATTGCGTCCGCGCCGATGGAGAGGATTTCCAAGTTCGGGAGGGCCCAGCGAACGTCCGGTAAGGGAAGTGAGAGCATGGTCGAGCGTTGCTTGCGGCTGATTTCGTCGTGAGGCCGGACTTCTCCTAGAACAAAAGCCAAGAATCTCACCAGATCCTTACGAGTCGTCGCTGGATCCTCCTGACAGTACAAGAACTCATAGTCGCAAGCTTGACTCGGCTTCTCATCCCTCTCTCCCTCCCCATCAATGCAGTGCGTTGCGAGAACAACCCGGTCAAGTCCCTTGACATCTCGCACCTTGCGATCCTCAATCCCAATGACCGCCACCTCTCCCAACGATCCCATAGCACTCTCCTCGTCCACGAAGCGACAAGTATATCCCAGAACATCGGCGACCAGGCGCGCCATCCACTCCTGGCCGTGGTCGAACAGGACAAGCAGTCGCGAAGGCTGGTGCCATTGCACTCGCAAGGCTGTCAAAGCAGTGAGAGTCTCGCTACTCACGGCCATGTTGATATTGTCGGAGCCTGGCGGTAGGAAGTAGTTGTTGTAGTTGTAGTTCTAAGCCTTCGCGACTGCCTGTCACCTGATGGAGATATCGCTCGCGCCGTGCCCTGCACAAGTGGGTTAGCACACATCTTTTAGGCTCGTCATGTTTGCAATGCTGGACCGCTGCTCACCTAGGTGGGTGCTATGAGATCGTCGGGTCTGCTGGGCACTCGATCGTCCGAGCTCAACACACATTGCTGGTAGGACTGAAAAGTCTCAAGTTCCACGAAAGACGTGGAACGCGAAGCTGTCCTTCAAGAGATAAGGATGGTTGATAAGAAGCTGTTCGTGAGAGGAAGAAGGCTCCCCTAGCTGGGGGAAGACTGGAAGAGGGAAGTAATTCTTCCGATATCTGAGGCGAATAGTTCGTCCGTTTGATGGTCAGCAGGGATGTGCTGCTCCGTCAGACGCTTGCGTGACGAGATCTCGATTGGTGGTAGGGGTGTCGATGTGTTGTTGAAGAGAAGAACGAGGCTCGTCAACTTTTCTAGCAGCGATGAGGTAACACGCGCAGAGTCGCAATCAACCCTTACCACCATGATGAAAGAGCTAAGCCGAGCCGGACGGCGGCGAGTGAAGAGTGGGGTGAGTTCCCAGCCGGATAAAGCTCGTGTGCACCGGATGAATCGACTCCACGAATCGTGGGGGAGACCTGGAGATAAGGTTTGACCTGCAGACGGACGGTCGGGGTCCTCCACTTGCGTCTCTCGGCACAACTCGATCCTCCAGCCTCACTGGGAGTTTCTTCGACATCGAGAACGCGACGTTGAGAACGCCATTCGGGAGAGTGTACGCCGACTTGTGGCGTAAACCGCACAGCCTTCCTCGATCGCCGATGAATGAGAGCTCAACAGACGGTATATGGGAAAATGATTGTCCAGAGGATAGGTGTTAGAATCGTCATTGGTGGAAGATGGTCAATGCATCGTAGGCAGGCACTGGGATGATGACGGCCTTAAGGTACAAGGCTGGCTTTTGTGCATGGTGTCATAATTCTAAACATGATTGCTCGCCTCGAAACGCAAGATTCCAAGCAGCCGCCGCGATAATGAGGCTAAGAGGATCAACGGGGGTCTTCTTCATCAGACGAGACGGGGAAGATGTTCTCGATGAGATCTTCAAGTTTTGCTAACAGCATCGACGAGCCACACACTCTGCTGTCCATTGGAGATGTCGTTGTTGTCTTGCCGCCTGCTCTGGCCGTAAACCATCACAGGCGCCGAGAAAAACGGTACAATGGACGTCCAGACACGCTCGAGGCATGGTATCCTTCGCCAAGTACTCCGTTTGCTGTCTAGGTTTCGAGTATTCTACCGCTTTGAGATTCGCTAGACACTCCTTTCAACGATCCTTGTCAGCTGAACAGGCCGACGAAGAGTCACGGGCAACCTTTGGCTTCCCGTAGGACAGAGTCGGCGTTCAAGGGCAGAAGAGCGGCAGGTGATCGCATTGGAGCAGATAACTATGTCTCCTCCGCTTATCGACCTCTGTGTCTGCCGCGGTTTATTCGATCACCTCCTCCACGCCTTTAGCGTGACCTGATACCCAGTCGCCTTTCCTGCCATCTTTTCAAGATCTTCCTGCGCAGCTCGTCTATATCTGTCTTGTCCGGGTACGGCTCAAAGCTTCACAAACGGTAAAGCCAGGTGCTCAGTGTGCCGACGGTTGGGAGCAGGTCGGTGGGGAGGAGCGAGGAGCGAGGAGCGAGACGAGGTATTCGAGCAAGGTGGTTCGGTAAGGCCGAGACTTTGTTCTCGTGCGCGAAGCAAGGAGGTGCTACGAGCGGCTGTGCCCCGCAGCGTGAGGCCATGTGTTCCGCACATGGACGACAGGCGGCGAATGGCCATGCAAGGAGACCTACCATGCGGTGAGCGCAAACTGAGCTCTCCCACACTGCAAGAGGGCTTCAAGAAGGATGAAGTCGACAGGGTGGAGCGGCAGGCCGCATCCTCCTTTCAATCTTGAGCTGTGTGCGCAAGCGGGCGGGATCAGCGAATGTACACCTGACCGTTTTCCTAGACGAGGAAGAACAAGCAATGGAAAGGAGGAGCAAGCAATGAGACCAACGCTCGACATGGTCGCTGCGCATATGCGAGGTCATACGAGTGTCCCGAAATCGCACTTCCGTCCGACGTCCCAAACACGAAAGGTGGCTGAACTCAAATCTTCCAGTGCGAAGCGAAGCCGTCAAGCGCTGATCAGATGGCGATCTCATCTCATCGTGGTCATCGCAGGACGCGCCGCTTGCGGTGACCTCGCAGACGTTGATACGAACGGTGTTGATGAGCATACGCTGGCTTGTTCGGTCGGTACATGAGAACGTTGTTCGGAGAGAGCTGCATAATCATATCCGCAAGCTGATGATGATGAATGTGGGCTGGAGATTCTGGACTCTGGAGTCCACTGCCGGGCCGGAGGATTATTTTGCGCGCTACGGAGATTCGGATAGTGCGGCTAATTTTACAGGGGCAAGGTGGTGTCTGTAATCTCGATTAAGAGAGAGAGGGCAGGGTGAGAGGCCAGAGCGGAGATGGGCAGATCGAGAAGAAGAGGAAGAAGAAGCAAGAGATGCAGCGAGCTGTTCATCGAATGCGAATACGTGAAGAATACAGCATTCGGCATTCACTGCCGAAGAGACCGTTGTCTGGTTGAGATGACAACTACCGTTCCTCTCTCTGCCATGTGGGAAAATGCTGTGAATGGCGTATGCAGAACCGATGATTTCCCGCGCTCAGAATAATCCATGGTTTCGCTGCGAAACGGCGAGGTTCAATCCTGTTCACTTTGAAACGGTCAAGCAAATAGGGCTGTGTCTCTCGGCGACTCCTCCACTTCAACAAGCGACTGGCGTGGCTTTGACAAACCGAGTGGGGTTTCGATCAACAGCCGGTGGGACTTGTAGTATATATTAGTCCCGACAGGTGTTATTTCGAGCACACGGAGACGAGAGTGCATCTGGCTGAAGATACGGATGCCACGGAGATTGACGCATGTATGTGGAAACGATTGCGTGCGGGCGAAAGCTGGACTTGATGGCCCTGATGGACAAGCACAGATGATATGCATGGGTTTTCGCAGCTTGCAAGGGCATACTGTAGCGAGAATTAAATACGATTCACTCCACAGCACCCTTGAGATTGTGAGGTCCAGACTCCCACTCGCTTCTTCGCAGCGCCGCGTGCAATTCATCTCGGTCCATCTCATCTCATTAGCAACACGAATATCCAGCCAGTCTCCTTATCATCCTCCCTCGCATCGTCGTCACTTGGGAAAATCCACGAGATGAGCAGTGAAATGACTTTTGATCAGGCGTTGCCAATAGTCCGCCACGAAGGCTTCGCGCTCACGTTGTGAACAAAGTTCTTCGTCTGCCGCTCGCGAATAAAAGCGGGAAGCCTCTCGTGTTCAATAATCATACTGTACCTGCGCCTCGAGCCGTTGGCGGGTCGTGTAGGATTGACCACGCTACGGCAGGAACAGGTTTAGCACGACCAGGACAAGGTTGACCGACGACGCCACTTTCACTTCTCATGCAGGTACAAGCCAATCAACCGTCTGGAACGTCAAGATTAACTTTCCGCCCACTGCTTCTATCGAAATTGCGCGGACGAGTCGACAGGGGCAAACCCATCGACCAACTCTCCTCCGCTGTTGGTCCCTCGCCCGTTGCCTGTCCAGCCCAGCCCGGACGGGCAGAGAGATGGGCGCCGCGCTACCCATGCCGTCCTCATCTCCCACCCATATAGATACTTTCATACCCTGCCCGTCGACGTTTGCTCCTTCTCTCTCTCCCTTCTTCATCGGATTCCTCACTCTTCGCAGCACTCTCACTCTCTTTTTCGTCTTTCGGGACTCTTACGCTCTTTAGCACTACCACATTCACTTCTACGCGTGTTGCCTCTTCTCCGGAACTCCTTTCCCGATCCCCGAACCACCCAATCCAATCAAAATGTACTCCAAGATCGCTTTCGCTGCTGCCCTCGCGGCCGGCGTTTCCGCCCTTCCCAACCAAGCTCCGGGCTACGTCGCCCAGTCCTCTTCTTCCGCACCAGCTGCGCCAGCGTACTACTACGCTACTTCTTCCTCCGCTGCGCCCGTCGCGCCGGTTTACGCCGCCTCCTCTTCCGCTCCGGACTACTACGCTACCTCTTCTGAGGCTCAGCCGAGCTCCACCTCCGAGGCCGAGGCGACCTACCCATCGGTCTATTACACCTCCAGCGAGGCTTCGGCCACTGAATCGGTCTCTACCACCTGCACAGAGACCGAGACTGAGGCAACCAAGTCCGCGACTGAGAGCGCTTCCACCTCCGCGACCGGAAGCACTTCGACCGCTGGCCCGACTTACCCAGCGGTGTACTCTTCGTCCTCCTCCCAGGGCGTGTCCACCGCTGTCGTCACTGCACCTGCAGAGGCCAGCACCTACGTTTACGATGTGCCAGTGACCTACTCTTCCGGCGGCGAGGTCTACACCTCGACCATCAAGAAGACCTCCACCATCTTGATCACCAAGACCGTCTACGTCGATCAACCCACCGAGACCTCATCGTCCGCCGTTGAGACTGCACCATCTTACAACACCGAGACCAAGACCTCCACGCAGACCAACTTCGTGACCGTCTACCCATCCTCCAGCGCTGAGATCTGCGTTCCCACGACCGTCACCGTCACCGAGACCGTGAAGGTCTACGTCACTGCGCCAGCATCCGGCTCCTCGACCGCTCCTGCTGATGCCCACCCCACTCAGCCCGCCAACACCCCGGTCGCCCCTGGCCAGTACCCAAGCATGACGATCCCCGCCGGATACAACGCTACCGCTTCTTCCGGATTCGTGACCTACACCAAGACCGCGACCGATGACTGCGAGGAGTACTACTCGACCAACACCGCCGAGGCGACCTACCAATCAACTGCCGCTGCGTACCCATCGTCCTCGACTGGTGCGGCCGAATACCCTCCAGTCTACCCTACCTCTTCTGTTTCCTCCTCCACCGCTGAGGCGACATACCCAGCTTCGTCCTCCACCACCGAGGCCGCCTCATACCCACCATACTACGCCACCTCCGGCTCTGCCACGGCAACGGAGGCGGTCAGCACCGCATACGTGCAGCCTGTGCCTGCTTCGTACCCGTCTGCCGTTTAGAGAATGGTAGCTTGATGAAGGATGGAAGGGAGGGAAGGGAAAGCAATTCATTTTGGGATACACTGCACGGCAAGCACGACTTTGATGACAAGCCTGCTCTGATATTTGTACAGCGAGGGAAAGAGCGACGAGATATCCTTTTACTTTTTTCTTACACTTTCATATAACTTCTTCTACTTTATTACTTCACCTCTTGTTGTTGTTGATCGTGGACGCTTCGTGTATGTGTTGATATGTAATGAGTAACAATTGTTCGACTCCTTCCTCAAATGATCCAAAGTCTACAACCTGCCTTTTGAACAGCATTGATAAACCGCACTCCAACCACACCAGCCAGACTCTCTATCCCGGCATCACATTCTCGCGACATGTGCGGGCGCGTCTACTCACTCGCCATCCATTGGACGCATCCTTTAATTTGACTCAATTTCGCTCCCTCGTTCCGCCAAAATCGTGACCGCTGAAGATGGTTGAACTATCGATTCTGAGTTCTCGTGTAATTGCTTTGTCCGAGGGTCTAGCCAACGGCTGCAACGATCACGCTCGCGCATCAACGGCTGGATCACACTGTCGCGCGAGGATGAGGCAGTGATGGTGGTGTGATTACTGTAATGGACTTGGCACCACACTGTTGGCGGTGCAGAAGGTCGTGAGCGGGCAACCTCAGGCACCGTTCTGGCACTCGAGAAACGTGGGAGGTCGACCGACGGACTTCTCGCCGACAAAGCACTTCCACGATCTGCCTGCGCTCCACGACTGCGTCCACATCGTAGCGTCACAGCACGAGCAATGAGACAGAGGCCTGTACTACAGACCATGGCAAAGGCTCCTCTCGAAGATGATCGCCTATGTCGTGGCTCAAACAACGTCCAAGACTCCGATCAGATCTGAAAGCCGCACCTTTTGCTGGACTCAGGTCGTCGCCGGCTGTTCTGACGAAATCTGACGTCTTGGCTTGCAATCTACATTGTGGTTCCAGTGGAGCTTCTGCTGTGGCAGGTGCATTGATGAGGAAGATTCTGGCTTGGAGGTGTCAGTCGTGTGACGGGTGAGATGTGGTCCGCAAGAGCAGAGGAAGAAGACCTTGAAGGAGGAAGCGAGGAAGAGCACGGAGAAGCTGGATAAGCAGGATAAGAGCAGCCATATCGATCCAGAGGAGATGCCAAATGGTGGAGCAGACTTCGTGCGATGGGGTGTCTACACGTGCATGCTCTGCTGGGATTGTGAAGTGGACAAGCATCGCATCGTCTTCGACAGGACAAGCTACGTGTCGCTGAGCGAAATGCACTTCGCCTTGAGCTGTACGGGAGCACGACTGTCATGAGGGCGACGTTGATCTGGAACGTCAGCCGCCCTTTGTCGTACCTGTTCGATCGCGAGTGAGTTTCTGTGAGTCTTGCTGACCGAAAAATCATCGGGAAAATGAAAATAAAACATCCGTTCACTGCTCAGATGCTCGGAATTTGAGAGGGCGAATGCAACATATCAGATTCGGCGGTGAAGTTGAGACGGAACCGATGTTTAACAGAGTGCTATGAAGGGTGTCACGTTTTACTCACAGTATGAAACACTTGCACTTAACTTAGACCACTGCTGTATTTACGCGGCTTGAGGTGAACGCATTCGGAGGTCTGCAATTGTCTTGATGCAGACTCGTATCGCACTGAGCATGACGAGACCTATACTCTTCGGACTATTGACATTTGCTTGAATCGCCGACACGATGTGGAAGGAGACGGTCGCAGACATTGATTACAATTCTCCAGCTGTCATAACCTCATAAGTAAACCTACTCATCCTTTCCCTGACCGAAACATCTCTGCCGCCCCTCCTCTCAAAAAGTGGACCATCAGAACTCATCCATCCACGTCTTATTCCAGTAGTCCGCAACTGCATTCGCCAGCCGTTCGGCCACATCGACTGCCCTCCGCTTTCCACGCGATCTGCTCCAGCGGCGTAACACACTCCGCCGTCAACACAATCGGCTCACATCCCAAGCCCGCCACAAACGGCCCATTCGCCAAAAGAAGCAGATTGCCATAAGCGCCATCTGTGCAGAACTGCAAATCGTGAATCGTCCCATTGCTGAACGGATGCTGGCAATACAGCTTAAAGCCCTCGCGCAACGAACATTCGATCGGCACGAATCTGTTCGGGTCAGGCGCACTGTGCGGAAGCCCAGCGTCGACCGGACCGTTGCCCGCCGACATGCCCGTGAGCCAGGGGAGGTCGTAATTGCTCAGATCCACGAGCGTGGTTGCCTTGAGTGCGAATCGCGTGGCTTGGTCGGGAATGTCGGTGGCGTAGAGGTACAGCGAGATGTTCTGCAGGTACGAGGCATCGCCGAACGCGGGGCGGAAGTGGCCGTCACCACCACATGTTGGAGCGGAGGCGGCGGGCTTCGTGGTCGTAGCGGACTGGCTGGTGGTCTGGCAGGTGTACTTGTATTGTTGTGACACTGCCGGTCGCGGACTGGCCGGCGGAGCTGGTGATAGCAGTGGTGCTCTGAGAGGGGTCCAATTGACCAGTTGAAGCTGTCATGCTGATTCCCGTGGAAATCGCTGTCCTAGTTTGTATCGTAGCAGACGTCGTTGAACTCATGGCAGAGCTTCCACCTGAAGCATCGTCTATAACTGCAGCACGCAACACAATCGGAACATATCCATCCGGAACACCGCTGCCCAGTCAGCTGACGTTCCGGTCCGACCGCGAAGCCATCGAATCCGTCGCAAGTGCAGGCGAACACACCCGAGGGCATACTGCATTCGCAAATGCTGGAACTCTCCGCCTGACTCTCGCTCTCTGATACGAACAAGATCTTTGCTCCTGACGAAGCCTGTCTCTTTTGGCTGAGTGAAGGCCGTTTGACGATGGCGTATATGCCGCGTCCTGGAACGAGGAGTCGGCCGGCAGTATCGTATCTATGGTCAAAGGAGAGGCTTGCGTATTGCCGTCGTCAAAGGTGAAGGCGTACATTGGGCCTTCGCCAGATACTGCTCCGTTGCTCAGCGGTTCGTTCTTGGAGTTGAAAGCATTTAAAACGAAAGACTACCGGGACGGCTGGGCGACGCTGGTTGTAGTTGTGCTTGAGACTGTCGTGGCGGTGCTCAATCTTGAAGTCGTTGGGCTTGAGCTGGTGGCTGTCGTTGGGATTGATCTGGTGGCTGTCGTTGGGACCGATCTGGTGGTTGTCGTCGGGACGGATCTAGTAGTAGGAGAGCTTGTCCCTGTGCTTGTCGAGCTTGATCTCACGGTGGTCGAGTTTGGTCTAGGGGCAGTGGTGCTTGCTCTTGTCGTGGCCGAACTTGGTCTCACAGTGGAGGCGCTGGATCTTGTGGTAGTGCCCAATCTCGGCGAAGTAGTGCTTGATCTTGCAGTCGTGCTGCTTGTACGAACTGTGGTGGTGCTTGTGCGGCTCCGAGTGGTACTCATTCGTCTTGTAGTAGTGCTTGTTTGACCTGTAGTAATGCTTGTCCGCCTCGTTGTAGTAGTATTCCGTCTCGTTGTTGTAGTAGTAGCCCGTCTCGTCGTTAATAGTCGCCCGTCTCGAAGTCGTCGTGCTCGTCCTGGCCACAGCACAGTTCACACCATAGTACCTCTTCGACGACTGGCTGTTCGCCTGATTTACCTGGCTGACAGTAAAAGTGTAAAAACCCCAGGTTTGCACCTTATTACTGGCTGTGGTGACAGCATAACTCTTGCACCTGGTATTCTGCTTGCAGAGTGTAGACGCTCGTGCAGCATTACAGGACACTATCGTTTGGAATGGCCTATAGTTTGTTCGATCAGTGCCGGCGACGCCGCATTTCTGGGTTTGACGCTTCGGGAGAGTCGTATCGTGGGTCGATGGGGAGCGGGAGTTGAGGTCAGGCAAGCTTGCTGTACCGTGCCCAAAGTCGCCGGAGAGCTCGACGCTCAGCCGCGTAACCAAGCATGCGCACTCACATGACTAGCTTCAGCTAGCCGCGAGGTCTGTGGCTGGCAGAAGAGCACGCCTTGACCTGCGATCTCGCTTGAACCTGGGCTGGCTCAGCTGAGATCTTGCTTTGATGACGCTTCCAGTGTGCTGAGCGATGGTAGCCGCATGTACGGAGGTAGTGCTATATACACGCCGACGCGCTCCCAGTGACCGCTCAGCTTCTTTGTGCGTCGTTTCATGGCCGACCAAGGTATGGATTCGAGACTCGCAATCAGCTGCAGGGCATCGTTCCGGACACCCCATCTGAGGCGGACCATGTGGCATTGCGGTCCAGGAGTGTTTTGATTCCGTGCGGTCGCACCGTTCAGCATGCTTTCTCGGTCTGCTGGAAACGCTGTATGGCGCAATGGATTATGAGCCTGGACTGGAAACGCTGTATGGCGCAATGGATTATGAGCCTGGACAGTAGGTGTCAATTGTCTGTGTGGAGTACGTATTGCAGTGAAGACCGAATGGCGAATTTCGTGACCGACCGTATGCCCGCATATTTGAAGGCTGTCGAGCCATACAGTTGCTGGGTTTAAAGAAGGGTCTCACCAAAGAAGTTGCACAAGAGCGTCCCAGCACTCTCTTCCCTGGCGAGGATCAAGGCCCCTCGCCCACGACTCCAATCATTCTGCCGCCGAGGCCACCAGTCTTCGCATTGGCAGTCAAATGTCTTAGTGTGTCTTCCTCAGCGCGTACGACATGCTGTTACGACTGCCCACCACCACGCAGCTGACCCTGCACCGGATGAATTGTAGGCAGAACGTGATGTTGCCTCCCATGCCACAGCTACAAGAGCGGTGCTTGTGTCGATGCGTGGTGCCCAAAGATGGTGTTACAAGCGAAGTAGGTGTGCCTTGGCCAAGATGCGTGTTTCGGAGTCGTCTCGCTGCGTGGACACGATCTCCATGTTCAATATCTTCTTTTATGCTTGTCGTAAATGCAGTCAAACCCAGAGTATCATTAATGCAAACGTTCATCAATCCCTATTTCATACGCCATCTCTTGATCTGGTTTCCTCATGCCAACCCCACGCCCTTCATCCCTCTCATCTTCCACCCTTCCCAGCTATTCAACTTTGGCCTGACATCCAGATAAAAGCTCAACGGTCCAGCTCCGCCTTTTCCCTTGTAGAAGTCAATCACATACTCCACCTTCTTCCCACACCGATCCACCACCCAGTCATGTCGATCAAACGGCTCCGAGTACCCCAACAATCCATTCCACCTCGCTCTCGGCGTCAATTTCTTGCTATCGCCGGCAAAAGACACCAATTTCGGTCCACCGCACTTCTCACTCCCCCATCCTGCTTCCCACTTCTTTATCTCCGACCACGCGCGCTCGTTTACAGCGTTGTGGATCGGTACGACGGAGGACATGTCTGATGGGTCTGCCTCGTGACCCTTACGCTGCATGGCGGAGAAGAACTGGGATTGGGACGGGTAGACCCAGTTTCCGGTCGAGGCGTCATGACTGGTGTCGGATTCGGAATTAGAGGGTGGGAGGGCGGCACGTTCGGCGGAGTTGAGGGTCGCGGGATTGGTGATGGCGCGGGGGATTGTGCTGATCTCACGGTCGGTGGAGAGGGTTTTGCGTGTTGAGGGTTTCGGGGGAGGTGTTCGAGTGGGTAAGGGCTGCCATGAGGATGTATCGAGAGACCAGCGGGTGGGAGGGAGATTTGAGGGTGCGGGAGTTTTAATCTTTGGCTGTGTTGGCGGCGGCGGTGGTGTTTCTGAGGAGCCTTTTGCTTTGGCGGCTTCAAGCCAGATTTCTCGTGTTCGCGAGTCGACGGGACATTTTTCGATGTCTGAGGCGTCTTCGGGTCGCATGTTGAACAAATGCAGTGAAGAGAAGAGAAGAAAGAGAAGAGAACGAGTCGAAGAAAGTCGTCGATGATGAAGTCGAAGCTGCATAAAAAGTTGAGACGATCCTCGTGATAGAACTAGAACTAGCTCAGACCCTTGTACATAATTCTTGTCTCTGCATAAAATTAAGATCTCGACTTCCTCAGGGCAAGGAAACAAACAAATCAATAACCTCACTGTCCCTCTCCGCTCCTCCACCGCCACCCCATACCCCCTCAACCAGCATGGCCTCCTCCACCGCCACCGACGACATCACCCGGGCCAGCACATTCGCTCCCGTCAACATCGCCGTCATCAAGTACTGGGGCAAACGCGACACGAAACTCAACCTCCCCACCAATGCCTCCCTCTCCGTGACTCTCTCCCAGGACGACCTCCGCACCCACACCACCGCCTCCTGCTCGCCCTCCTTCACCTCCGACTCTCTCACCCTCAATTCTCAACCTCAAGACATCTCCGGCGCCCGCACACAAGCCTGCCTCCGCGAACTGCGCTCCCTCCGCGCTGAGCTGGAATCCTCGGATCCCTCCCTCCCCAAACTCTCCACCCAACACCTCAAAATCGTCTCGGAGAACAACTTTCCCACCGCCGCCGGTCTCGCTTCTTCCGCCGCTGGTTTCGCCGCCCTCGTCCGCGCCATCGCAAACCTCTATGCCCTTCCCTCTTCGCCGACCGACCTCTCCCGTATCGCTCGTCAAGGCTCCGGCTCGGCATGTCGCAGTCTCATGGGCGGCTATGTCGCCTGGCAAAAAGGTGAGCAGGCCGACGGATCGGACAGCTTTGCCTATGAAGTCAGTCCTGCCTCGCACTGGCCGGATATGCGTGCCATTATCCTCGTTGCGTCGGCGGAGAAGAAGGACGTCTCCAGCACAGCGGGCATGCAGCAGACTGTGGCTACATCCGCACTCTTCGCACACCGCGCGGAAGAAGTCGTGCCAAAGAGGATGAAGGCTATGGAAAAGGCGATTCACAACCGAGACTTTGAAGCATTCGCGGTCTTGTCGATGAAGGATAGTAACAACTTCCACGCGACGTGCTTGGATACACAACCGCCGATATTCTACATGAACGATACGAGTCGAGCGGCAGTGAGGATGGTGGAGGCGATCAACGCGACGCATCCGGAGGGCAAGACGTACGCGGCGTATACATTTGACGCGGGTCCGAATGCGGTGGTGTATTATCTGGCACAGGACGAGGACGTGGTTGCTGGCGTGTTCAAGGGGCTGTTGGGCGAGAAGACTGGGTGGGATAGCCCGAGAGGGAAGAAGATTCAGGTCAAGGAAGGTGCGTTGGGGGGCACAGAGGTTGCGGGAGAGAAGTTGAAGGAGGGTATTTCAAGGGTGATTTTGACGAGTGTGGGTGATGGGCCGAGGAAGACGGAGGAGCATCTTTGTTGAAGAGGTAGAGCATGATGGGCGATTCGAGGGTGCATCGGGATGGAGTTTTCGGAAGTATTGGACATGAGCATGGTTGAATGGCATGATACGCGGCAGGTATCGATCAACGACGACGTGTGTCTTGTTGCTCGTTTTTCGGAGGCAAGTCAAGCAGGCGGATTATTGACAGTCACCGACGAGGCATTGGCGAGAGTGCAAGGTGGCCAAGATGTTCTGCTGGGTTGTTCGCACTCCCGTCTAATTCAGCACGCTGCTTTAGCCAGCCCAGACTATTGAAGATGATCCCAAAGGCATACCTGTACCTGCCCTCTGGCTGTGCGGCCAGATTATCAGCAGTGGAGCGTCACTTCTGGCAGACTCTGTCCACTCAATTGCACTGCTTGGATGATCATATAGCCCTCTACTTGACCTTGACTCGTTGGTCGGATGTATACTTGCCCAATGTATTGAAAATACCCGTGATCAATATACCTTTCGTGCCACGAACGAAACATGTTCAATTGAGTCCCGAACTGAGAAAGAAGAAGACGTCGTTGTGAAGCTCAAAAAGACATTTCATTCCCTTTCGGGAGAATGCAGCGCCACACTTTCTCATCTTTCTCACCAGCCACAGGTCACAGCCATCAACTCCACGCGACGATCCAACGATTGTTTCGGTTCCGGGTTCGTTTCACGCCAGCATCAACCCTGCAGGAAACGAAGAGACAACGAGACCGCGACAGACGACAAAGACTCACAGGGATCAACGCGCTGGACGACGCTGGACCTGACGTGCTGACTGTTCAAGAGGAGAGAAGCAGAATATCCAGACTTGACCAGATCACTCCACGGATGCACCTCCCTCTCCTCCACCACCATCCAGCTGAGATCGCGTGCGTGCTTCCGAGGCTTCTTGCAGACTTCACTTCACTCTTGAAACACTGGACCAGACCGAACGCACGGAGCACAAAGTGTCCCTCTTCCGCTGGACGATGAGGTCTGCTTGCTGGCCAAACTTCGACTTCACCTCCGCCGCCTCCACCGTCACCTCGACCACCGCCCAACTCCTCCCAATGCGCGTCTCGCACCGACTCGGGTAGTCTCACCACAAGACCCGCAATGCCGACCTCACTCCCTTCACCGCCGATTGCCGCCTCCACCGCCGCTTCTCGCGCATCGCACCGAGCCTCCACCTCTGTCCGACATGCGACTCCGAAACAGACCACCAGTAGTGTCGGAGCTGGATCCGCAGGACTGCGCAGCTCAAAAGTGCGAGGGAGTTCGGATAAGGAGAACGGACCGCAAGGAGGCAAAGTGAGCGCCGGCAATGGGGCACGCCGTCAGAGTGCGGTGCCGCGAGACGGCTTTGGAAGAGAGAAGATGCCCAGCAAGGATGGCACGGCACAGAGGCACGCAAAAGAGGTGGAAGGGTTGAAGGACTACCAACTGGGACATTGTCTTGGCCGCGGCGCATTCGGCAGTGTGTACTGCGCTTTGAACTGGTCTACTGGTGAGACCGTCGCGATCAAGCAGGTGCGCTTGTCGGATATGCCTCGGACGGAATTGAATGTCATCATGCAAGAGATTGATTTGCTCAAGAATCTGCATCACGCGAACATTGTCAAATACCACGGCTTCGTCAAGACGCCGGACAGTCTGTACATCATTCTGGAATACTGCGAGCAGGGAAGCTTGCATCAGATTTGCAAGAACTTTGGAAAGTTCCCGGAGAATCTGGTCGCGCTCTACATTGCACAGGTCCTGCAGGGGTTACTCTTCTTGCACGAGCAGGGTGTTATACATCGAGATATCAAAGGAGCGAACATCTTGACAACAAAGGAAGGTCTGGTGAAGCTGGCAGATTTTGGAGTCGCGACCAAACAGCAGGGGTTGAGTGAAGGCAGCGTGGTTGGAACGCCGTACTGGATGGCGCCGGAGGTGATTGAGCTTTCTGGCGCAACCACCGCTTCCGACATTTGGTCTCTTGGTTGTACAGTCATTGAACTGCTCGACGGAAAGCCTCCATATCACCAATTCGCGCCAATGCCCGCACTATTCCGAATCGTCAACGATGATCATCCGCCTCTTCCGGAAGGAGCCAGTCCGACAGTACGGGACTTCTTGATGCAGTGCTTTCAGAAGGATCCCAACTTGAGAGTCTCCGCCAAGAAATTGCTCAAACATCCTTGGATCGCCAGCGCGAGGAAGACTGCAGACGTGAGAAAGCCCCGTACCGAGTATGACGAGGCTGTCAAGAGCGTACAGCAGTGGAATGAAGCGTTGAAGGCGAGTCCTCCGCCGGCCACTACGAAATCTGCAACACGAAACCATGCGTCGGCCACGTCCTCGCGACCACCTCCTGCCAAAGCTGTCGCCAACTCACGCACCGGCTCGAAACCTTCTGCAAGCGGAACAATTGGCAAATCTGCAGGGCGGCGGACGTCGCTTGCGCCGACCAGCAAGACTCCCAACGCATCGAGTCAACTCCCTGCCAAACCCGCCTTTCGTCTCGGACAGCGAAGACCTCACGCCGCGGAATCATTTCAGTCTCCTATCGATAACGAAAGGCAAGACAATTGGGATTCGGACTTTGAATCGCTCTCGTCAGGAGTCTCTGGCCTTCAGATCCCGGATCGACTTCGCCCGCAGGACAACTTCGCTGGCCTCTTCAGTTCAGAGAAGCTGAAGCAATATGCCAATCTCGACGCGGTATCTGAGATGGACGGGAAAGTCGAAGCGTGGGATGAAGAATTCGAAGGCGATCTCACGGTCCGATCGTCGATGAAGATCACTGCCGGAGATGTTCTGCAGACCGTGCGTCCATTCTTACCAAAAGATACGACAAATGAAGAGATCAAGCACCGGTCTCCTGGCAGACTGGCAGCACGCACTCGTCGAAATTCTGCAGATGGGCAATTACGCAGCACCAGCAATGACTTCCAGCCGAAAACGCAGATACTGAAGCCCGCATCGATTCCGAATATGAAACGACCCAATGTGCCAGACTCCAGGCCATCGCCCGCGCCGGTCAGCAGGCTCAATTTCTGCGAGGATGAGGAAGACGAGGATTACTCGGACTTGATCCCGAACGATGAGGATGCTTTCATCAAGAAGATTGCCGGCTTCTCGCCCAGCCGGCGATTGAACGCAGGTGGCGTCCACAACGTTCAAGCTTTGATCGCCGGTGGCTCTCTTCGTAGGACGCGGACACGCACGCCGACTCATGTGGTGCATGATGCGGCGGCCATGAAGCGGACGAGGAGCTCAATGGAGATTCAAAAGTATGCCGAGGATGAACATGACGAAGACTTCACTGAGCTGTTGTTTGACGAGGAGCCGGTCCTCTCGCAAGCGGTATCTCGCTCGCCCAAATCTGCTGTTTCGATGGGTAGTGAGTTCGCAGGTTCGGAACGTGGAACGCTCAAGCTGAACAACTCTTCTTCTTGGGGTGGTGAGGATGAAGATGAGGACGACGATCCGTTTGCTGCGCTGGAGGAGGAGTTGGACGAAGTGGACCTCGAGTCGAACGTCGCGAGAGACAAACATGCTCGCTTGTGCGCAGTGGTCGAAGGCTTGGTATGCGAGCTGAAACTCGGGCAACCGGAGGATGTCTTGACGGATATCGTCCAGCAACTCTTGCAGATCCTCACCGAGTCTCCCGACGTCAAAAGCGTGATCGTCAGCAGCCATGGGATGCTGCCGATTCTGGAGATTCTGGAAACAGCCAACCGGCCGCACATCATTTTCCGCCTCCTGCGCATTGTCAACCTCATCTTGGAGAGGAATATTGAAGTACAGGAAAACCTCTGCTTTGTGGGCGGGATTCCGATCATTACCAAGTTCGCCCACAAAAAGTACAGCTCGGACATTCGCCTCGAGGCTGCTGCGTTCGTGCGAGCCATGTACCAAGGCGGTGTCAGTTTGCAGATGTTCGTCAGCTGTGGTGGACTGAACGTGTTGGTGGAGTTCCTCGAGGAAGACTACGACAGCGATGCCGGACGAGAGTTGGTTCTGGTCGGTGTCAATGGTATCTGGTCGGTGTTTGAAATGCAAGGCCCGACGCCGAAGAACGACTTTTGCCGGATATTGTCTCGATCGTCGGTTCTTTATCCACTGTCTCTCGTGCTCAATCGGGTCCTGGACGAGCGCAACGAGAACCGGGAAGACGAAGATGCGGCCACTGTGTCGGAAGTGATCGAAGGACGCATTGTGAACATCTTCCTTCTCTTCTCGCAGGCTGAGAATCACGTCAAGGAATTGGTTGCGGAACGCATGGTGCTCAAGCGAGTCTTGAAGGACCTTCGCCGGATGTCACCCCAGCATCAGATCACGATGCTGAAGTTTATCAAGAACCTCAGTATGCTTGCCACCACTTTGGACGCTCTACAAAACAGCAACGCCATCGAGGTCTTGACGGATCTGCTCAACTCTATCCTTTCTTCTCCGGCTTCCTCGCAAGGAGCCTACTTCCGCGACATTTCCAACCAAGTCCTCAACACCATGTTCAATCTTTGCCGTCTTTCCAAACCGAGGCAGGAGGATGCGGCGCTTTCTGGAGTCATACCACTTCTGCAGCGCATTGTTCAGACGGAGCGGCCTCTGAAGGAATTCGCACTCCCGATTCTGTGTGATATGGCTCATTCAGGAAAAGTAGGAAGGAAGATCTTGTGGCAGAACAAAGGACTGCAATTCTACGTCAGTCTGCTTGCGGAACCGTACTGGGCTGTCACTGCGCTCGATGCGATTTTCGTATGGGCACTCGAAGAGACGGCCAAAGTGGAGGAATTCCTCATCTTGGACGACGAAGACGTTCGTGCGAATGCCGGCAGGGGCAAGTCCACATCGACGAGCTTCGCCTCGGCCATGGTATCCTGCTTCAATACTGCCAAGGCCGATGCGTTTGAAAATCTCTTAGAACCGTTGCAGAAGCTCCTTCGCCTGAGTCCTGCTGTTGCGGCGAGCTTAGCGCATCGAAGCCTCTTTGAACGGTCTGGAGTGAAACTTCACAGCAAGAAGGCCCTCGTCCGGCTGAACCTCCTTAGGGTAATTCGAAGTATTTGCGACGCTAGCGAGAATGTCTCGGGTATGGAAGGCCAAGCGCAGGGATCTTTGCTCGAACGCTATGGCCTCCTGGAAGCAGTACGAGCTCTCGCCGTCCGCGACCCGGCGATTTTGGTCCGTGAAATGGCGGGAGATCTGGTGCGGAGCAGTGACTACGCCATGCAAGTCGCGGGCGCAGAGTTGGGAAACTCCAGTATTGGACATCATTCCAGGAACGGCAGTGCGCATGCGAATATGGGAATGCGGAGGACGAGTTCCAGTGGTTCTGGTTTGGGGGTGAGTTTGTCGCCTCTGCTTTCTCAGTCGTCTTTTTCGACCAACAGCACGCCTGCGCGAGAACGCGGGCATTCTGGCGCGGGATCGGGGAGCATGAGGACTGGCATCAACGGGATTGGATACTTTGACTTGCTTCCCAACAACTCGGCGGGAAGTCTGATATCCGGCATGACGCCATCCGCCGCGGCGAACGCCAGGAATACTCCTTACTTGCACGCGCAGCGCAGTCCTAGTAGGCCTGCTAGTCGCGATAGCAGTGTTGGATGGAACACTGGTAACCCTGCCTTGCGAGGCTCCACGAGACATTTGCCGTCGACGTCGGCGACTCCGAGTTCCAATATGGGTGCGCCGCCCATGAGACGACCTGCTAGTCGGCTTGGTTTGGCGGCGGGGATGAGTGAGAAGGCTGGGAGTGTGGGTGATGTTGGGAATGCCAGCATTGCGGACCATACTCCCACGCATGTCCCGCCGCCGCACAACCCTACTGGCGGAGGGAGAGTGCTTCAAAAAGTCAAGAGGAGAGGGATGGGAGGTACGGATGGTGTGGCGAGATGATGAATCAATGCTCAACGAAAGATTGAGATGTATGAACTTTCCTTTGTCATTTGAGCGCGGGAAACAGGACATACTTTATGGTAACGGAAGAGAATGGGTTGGATGCACAGGACTTTGTGTTGATAGGAGGAGTCTTTTGAAGCATAGCATGGCGTTTTTGGGGAATGGAAGATACTGCTAAGGTGGTTGTGCTGATCGGCGTGCACAGGGCTGATGTGAGGAATAGCGCGGAGATATGAGAATGAATGCCATTCATGTATCTAGTCTCATCGGCGTTGTGAGTCTCAAGGTGCCGCTACCGTACGGCTGCTGACTTTCGGTAGCTTTGTCACTGCTGCGAGCCAGAAGCAGGGAGTAGAGAGAATCGTATTCCAGAAGCGATACGGAGTAGACCAAGGTTTGGCCAGATTCTTCGGAGGAGAAGCAAGTCGGGAAAATTGAAGTGGTCTCGTACGATTGTTGAACCCGCAAAGGTTGTCTCCAGGAACAGTCGGACGGAGCCATTGAATTGCTTTTATCGCGCTGTTGGATACGGAAGTACATCGCTGTTCGACATGCTTTCGACACTTTTGCTCCCAACAAGAGGCTTATCGACGAGACCTTTAGGCCACCCCCATTGCCACTTTGCTGGTGTTGTCGTAACTGGTCTCTCACTCGAGCCTTGGATATGCATGCTTTCCGGGAATCCGGGCTCAATCTCTATCCCTCGGATAAGAGCATGGCCTTGGTCGATGACCCTTGAGTGTTGTCTCCCGCATGAGACTGGCTTCCATCGTGATGGTGCTGTTCCTTTCGACGTCCATGGCTGATTTGCGCTGCGAGGAGCGTTGCAAGTAGCCGGGATGGAATGCCAGCATGAGAACTATCACGCACAGCATCAACAATGCATCAAAGAGATACACGAAGGCTTCGTGCGACGCAATGGAGCCGTACGAGCCTTGAGCGTGCTCGATTCCTCGGACAATATTGCGGATGACGATGCATCCGCTGGCAGACAGAAGCGAAATCAAGTATCTTCTCCATTTGAGCGGCCTGGAATCGTCTCCGACCTGCGACTTGTAGCGTCGATAGAAGGTGACCGCCGCACTGATGAACAGTGCGAAGACGAGGATCTGAAACACCAGACCTACGACCACCACTTTTGCGCCGATTTCTTGAATGTTGCGGCTGGTCGTAACGCCCATGCCCACTCCCGCAAGCTGGACGAGGAAGCAGACCACGTCGCCGAAGATGAACCATTTGGACATCCTCGACGGTCGTACCGGAGAGAGGTCTTGCGCAGCTAGAGCTATAATGATTCGACTCAGAGACATGTAGATGGTAGCTGCGAGGAAGATCGGAGCGGGAAGCACGAGAAGGTCGTAGAGGACGTAGGCCTTGAAGTTTGTTGGAGATCGGGAGAGCCAGAATCGGCCGTAGTATCCAAAGGTTTCCACTTTGAGGGGATCAGCTAACGTAAGGAGCGGCTTTGAGTTGTCATTGTACTTACTGGCGCATCCGATGAGAAGTGGAATGAAGTACCAGGTCCGCAGCCAGAATATGTGTCCGATGTGGCCGAGAGTTGCCAGTCCGAATGTCGCGATGAAGATTATGGCTGCAGCGGCGTTTGGATGGTATGGCATGCCGAGCCAGCGCCCGTCATCAGTAGCAGCGTTCATGATGTCGATCTGGAGCGCGAGGAAATGGGTGGGTATGTTCGAAATGAACTGCGATTGAGAGTCGAGCGAGCGACGGTGGATTAGAAGATGGATGAAAGCGAACTTACGCTGTCGTCCCTTTATGTACTGGCCACAGCTGTGCACGCAGCGGACGATCGACACGGCGATGCCGTCCGTTGCATGCATATCGGCGCGTTGATACGTCCATGAAACAGAAGGCGTATTCGTATTGGAATTGGCAAAACTGTATCACCATTCTTGGAGGCCAGGAGCGGCAATGGCAGTGCCGAAGTACGGAGTCGAGCTGCGCAGGTACATGCGTCGTACGTCCAATCGTCAGTGCGGTTCGGTGCAGCTGGTCCTCCATCAGTGGTGGTATCGAGGAGACTTCCACAGGCACTGGCGGAAAAGTCGAGGTTGCAGCCAGACGATGCCCTGGTCCGAGCTTTACGAATACGCTAATGAGAAATACGCATTACGACGACTGCTTTCGCCTTCCTTCGACCGCTGGGGCACCTACCTTGAAGAAAGTCGAGCCTACAATCGTGGAAAGGGTGAAATCCACGCGTACCCCGACTACTGTACTCACTTGGGACTTACCCCTGCCGCTTCTAGCAGCCGAGTACGTAAATAGAACTTCTCTGAGCACAGTACGACTACGCCTTTGATCTTTTCCACAGTCTCGATTGACCACTACTGAGATTGCTATCATTATGCGGACGACTGGGACACCTGTGGCCATGTTCCAGGCCTCTCATGCGAGAACAATCAGAATGAATCGAAGGCCTCTCCTTTCTCCCCTCGTCGATCCATCCACCGTCTGATTGGCTCAAACTTTCGACATGTATGAGCACCAGACCTAGCATAAGACATGATAGAATGAGGCCAAGAGTACATCGGAGATGGTGTCAAGTCTCCGTGACATATTATCGTTTGCCGCAAGATGTCCAGGCAATGTTCCATGTGAGTTCTAGCCCAGAGAGGATCATTGGTGAGAGTTTTGAACTGCTCCATCTCCATATCGAATGCATCGTCTGTCATGTTGTATACGGCCGGTATGAGAGTCTTCCGAACGTGGTTCAGACAATGAAGTGAATGAAACATAGCAGGCCTGCTGCGGTCAGCGGTAGAGGCATGGGCAGGATAGATGGCGTACTCACTCGAAGTAATATTCTCCTTTGTGGTAAGGCAGAAGCTCGTCTCCAAACGGCGCTGCTTCTTCCGCGCTCATGACAACAAACTCTTCTGTAATAGCTGCGCTTAGGCTCACGACCGCATCTGAGAACAGCGGGCTACTTACTATGGAGAAGGTCTTCCCAAGCGCGATCTATTTCCGGCGTCGGTGGTCCGAAGTATTGGACGTCTGAATCCATGCGTCGAACTGCTCTGCCTTGCGATTCATCGTATAACAATGCGCCGGTAAAGACCTTCTCTTCGTACTCGATCGCGGACCGAGCGTCTTCGAGATCCGTCGACCAGACACCGGCGGAGAGAGGGTTCTTCCAGAGTGTCACGTTGAACAATAGCAGGAAGCCGTTGAGGAAGACGCCAACATAGATCGCAAGCAAAACCAGATCGCAGCGACGACGCTCTGACGAAACCGCTCTCTCGGTTTTCAGGAGAAATGGTTCTCCTTCGTCTGTTGAGTGCGATTCTGGACAAGTCGTCGGTGCCATCATCGACCGATCGGTCCCCCGTTGATGTAGACTGTTCCTGCGAGCGCCGATTGCTAATGTCGCAGCGCGGGATTGGAAACGAAACTGATGTTAAGGCTGGATTTGCACGAAAAGTCTATTAGATTGGCCGGTCAGAAAGCTGCAGTCGTCGGTGGGAAGGCGTTTTGGCTTTGAGCCTTGGAGGAACCACGTCTGTGCCAGAAAAGGCAAGCTTCGGGTCGTCCGCGAGATCCAAGATCCTATCACTTCTCAACATCACTTCGTCACAGCCAGCTTCTTCTCAAGTGCGCATAGCCTGCGATAACCGATCGAATACGACGCACTCGCATGCCAGTAAACCCGCTCCCTGCCAGTTTGGAGCCGCACGGTCTTGCCGACTTGAGGCTGTGTGCGTTGATTTGAGACCTCTGGTCAGCTTGCGGACAACTCGGAGCTCCGTGACAGGGCAGCTGAGGATGCGTACTCAGCACGTGAACATTATCCGGACAGATCAGGGACACAGAGGCCCATTTCGAGATTCCGAGGCAGCTGGACCGATGAGGCTTCCTTGTTCCGGGCCGGTGTGCGTTGCGTGGCAGTACCCAGTGACCTCGTGGACAGCTCTGATGGTTGGCAGCAAGGAGGTTTGAGATGGAGCTGGTGGTACGGTGGCAGTGATGCTCACGGCAGAAGAGCGGGACTCTGGGGTCGTGCGCGTCGATCCGGGGCGTGAAGAAGGGTCCCTTGTAACATCCCTGGACCTTGGAGATCGGTGACAGGGGAGCTCAAGCCGCCGGGCAGGAAGCGGACCCACGGGGACAAAGAGACGCCCGTTGATCTCAGTTGTTTCGACACTATCAAGGGTGAAAGCTATGGGTCAGGAGGCGAAGTCAAGAAGCAAAGCTCAGGAAGGCTCAAGGATTCCCGCTCTCGTCGACGTCATGCCATCGGGACCCATCACTTACAGCGCCATCAGCAGGAACCAGGAGGGCGATATCGTTGGGCTACGGCTACGATCGCGAGGTCTTGGGGCTTAGACAATTGACTGTCGCTCCGGGCCTTGGTTCATGGGCGACTGGATCGACAGCCTTGGCCGGAACATCGGGCATCAGGAGTCAAGACGACACGATCGGCTTTCGTCGAACTGAGTGACTTTGTGTTGCAAAGGCATCGAGTACACCACTTGACCTTCAGTGCGAATGCTTTTCCTCATCATGCACCGACGCAGCCATCTACAACTCCTCCAACCCACGGCCAAATGGCGGACTTGGATCTATGTGTCTTTCTTCGCACTGGCTCTTTGTCATGGGACCCGGCAAGACACAAATTTCCATGCCCTCATGGACCATGCAGATGCAAAGTTCGCGGAATTGCTCACGCGTCAAACCACGTCGTTCGCGGACGCAGTCGTGGCCTATCGACAACGCCGACATCGAGTGCCGCCTCCTGGATTCGAAGATTGGTACAAGCTCGCCCAAAGCTACAACGCGACTTTGATCGAGGACCTGTTCGATCCCATTTACGAGGATTTAACCCAATACGCCCATCTCGATCCAGCGTATCTCAGGATATATGCAGATCAGGTAGCAAAATCTTCACCTGGTTTGGTCAATGGTTTCTTCATAGAGCGCGGACGAACCTCGTCGAACTGCATAACCGGCAACTACCCTTGCTTTGAATTCGAACAGATGCTGGCTAAGGTCTCCATCTGGCTCCCTAACATGAGCATTCCTATCAACGGTAACTCTTCGCCCCGAATCTGGATTCCACAAGGCGATCCGAACGATACGCATCTAGTTTCTGGTCCAACAAAGCCATTCGGTGAAATCTTCTCCAAGAAGGATCACCCAAGAAGAACAGCATCTGATGCCTGTCCCGCGACCTCGCCATTGCGTCGTGCAGTGTCTCACGCAGACAATGGGCGATTGAATGCGCCGATCTTGGATGCGTCCAGAAGGTACGATGACATCTGCGAGCAGCCATCACTTCTAAAGAAACACGGAGCATTTATCGCACCGATCCGCAGGAACATTACAAGAAATTTGGTGCCACTGTTCGCGCCAGCTCGTTTGAGCATCGAAACAGCGATACGGTATCCAGACACCATTTACTGGGTGCACGATCCGGACTATCATCTCGGGATGGAGAGTACGTTGCAGGTTCCGTGGCCGCAGAAATTGAACAAGATCTTTTGGCGTGGCACAAACACTGGTGGTGCACACGGTCCTGAAACATGGCAGCACTTTCATCGCCATCGCTTCGTTGCATTGACCAACGCAACATACATCCGTGCCGTGCAAGCTGGCCTCGAGAAGAACTGGGCCGGTCTTGATCTTTCCCAAGGGTCTATCGCGGAGAGCTTTGCGGAGCAGTACGCGGACATTGGCTTCAGTGGGATCATGTGTCGTGATGATGGCTTCGAGTATCTCAATCGTCCCTGTTCGTACTTGGATACATACTTTAGCCCGGTGCCCCGGATTCCCCTTAGGCAAGTGCTTTCAAACTACCGCTACTTGGTGGACGTGGACGGACACAGCTTTAGCGGACGCTTTCATGCAATGTTGCTGTCAAATTCTGTCGTTTTCAAAGCAACTTTGTACCGCGAGTGGCACGACTCGCGCCTTATACCGTGGCTACACTTTGTGCCCATCTCCCAGGACTTTGGACTCGACATGTGGAAAGTCTTTGACTTCTTCCTCAAGAACGAGGATCGAGGCATACATATAGCTGATGCGTCCAGAGCGTGGGCATTGCAAGTTCTGCGGCGTGAAGACATGGAGCTGTATTTACTGCGACTGCTGCTAGAGTGGGCACGAATGATACAAGCTTGACGACTCGTGAAGCTCACCGTTCTTGTCGCTGCTGATTGCAATCCTGTACAGATGCCAAAGCGGCAGTCTGGCAGAGGTCGACCTCGACGTCACCTCGTACATGCGGAACCTGCGAAGTATTGTGGCAGCAAGCTCTTCGCCAGAGCTCGCCAGGCGAACAAGCATCAAGCTCTACATTGTCTCGTCAACTACATCTCCAGCCAACATAATCAAAATCCAGCGATATTTAGATGCTAAGGATAAGCGAAATTAACAAGTTCGTTGAGAGATGGGATAACGACACAATGGAGCAATGAACACCTTGAGCAATGTGTAAGTACTTGGTATGATTAACTTGTCTAGATCCACAAACGAGTCTCATCAAACCAACGTCCATCAAACGAATGTCCAGGTCCATCCAACAAAAGGAATACATCAATCGAGGGGCAATGATAACGATCCGTCTGCGACACCATCCTTACGCCCAGTGCCTTCTCTCTCAGGTCTCCAGCAATGTCATCCTGCAGCAGCATATAACGATCGATGTGTGTTGGTCGCAAGCATATCCGAGTTTGTGGATCCGTCTGCTGGAATCGAGATAGGTCGTTGCAGGAGAGCGTTGTTGATCTGTCAGATCACTCATCTTTCTCGTTGTGCTCTTTCTCGTAGGTCTCCTGGAACACGTCGCTGCAGTAGTCTCCGCGGCCGGGACCGCCGCGCTTGCTGACTTTGTCGTAGCAGTCAATGCTGCCGCGCTTCTCGACCTTCTCGGGGGCTGCTGCATTAGGCAACCTGTCAGCTCATCCGGGATTCATTGTTCAAGAGGGTCTGCAAAATACCATTGCGGTCCTCGACGGAGGATGCAACTGCAAGAGTGGCGAAGATGGAGGCGATGATGATGGAGAACTTCATTGTCGTGGTTCGCTTGGTGGGTTTCAACAACGGTTCTGATGCTGACTGCGGTTGAGCTTGGTAGGCTTGCAAGGTGGTTCTGGAAATGACTCTGATCGGGAGGAAGAGATTCTTTCGGCTGCTCAATGCCTTCTTATCCCATCCCTAGCTACTATCACAGCCTCAATGACTGCAGCTACCGGTGCAGGTGACGTGTCGTCCTGATCGCGAAAGCATCCGAGTCTGCCATCCCTCACACCAGGATTCTGACCTGACCGCCGCTGGCATACCCGAGCCTTGCCTGACATAGCCACCTCTAGCTTGGTCGTGATTGGAAAACTCACGGACGCCCAGGCAGGTAGGGTCATTCAAGGCATTCCGCATTTTGGCTGGTCAGATACTTCAGAGACGGGGTGCGGATGGTTCAACGATCATCTCTTGCCCGATACGTAGGACCAACAACAATTGTTGTTTGGAAAAAAGGTCGCAGCCAAGTCGCCTACGACGCTCCAGGGGGTCATCACGCCATCGACAAGAAGGCTGAGCAGCATTCGGTCCGGGCAGGTACAATACACCAACAGATCGAAGTGACGTTCGATGGAAACACCGGACACCTGATCACCTCGAGATACTTCTGTTCCGATGCCTCCAACCCTGGAATATTCTTTGGCCGACACTTCCGAGCCGATACTGGTTCGAGAAGATGCTAATATTTGCCCGATGAAGGCATCCTTTGCGTGGTCAACGTATATGTCGACGTAGCAGGTACTGTACTTCTCGTATGCAGTGTCCAGGCTGTACCCTTGTCTTGCTTCGGCTCTCCCGTAGCATTCCGAGCAGTCAACGTCTGCGATCGGGACGTTAGAACGCTAGAACTAGCTGTCGCAGCCACGATCGATCGGGAGTCACTTCTAACTGCCAGCGTATGCACCCTCTTTCGCAATGTTGTAAAACAAATCGAGCACCTCAACGAGCAGGTGTCGCATTGCACGAGGTCTTTCTGTTTCTCTTCGATGCATTGTTGCAGATCCTTATGCTGGAGTTCCATCTTACAGAGCTGCCGACTGAATAGTGTTGCAATAATGTCTGTTCCGCTGACAGGATCATTTGGTGGAATCGTAGTCAATGCAGACGATTCAGAACAGCCTGTGTGGCTCGTAATGCAGTAGCGCCTCTCTGCAACGGTCGATCATCGCGAATAGTCGTGCTCGATTAGGTCATCTGGCAGCAGTTTGAGGAGTAAATGGGATTAGGCAATTGTCAATGCTAAGAATGAAGAAAAGTGTTGTCAAAAGTAAGGTACACGCACGCAGAGAGGTGGTCCAAGCTTTACGAATACGCGGCTGACGAACGCGCATTACGCTGACTGGGCTGCTTTTACCTCTCATCTCTCTTCCTTCGTATATTTCTACGTTCTTGCCCTTTTGTATTCACTCCCTGCGCTGCTGTGATGAATACGCCAGCCGAGTACGCCTATACGCAATGACCGAGACAACCCACGACTCGCCTCATAACAAGGACCATGGCCTCAGCCGACGTACTCATCGAAAGTCCCGCGCTGGCTGCATGGAGTGTAAACGACGTCAAATAAAGGTGAGTCGTGTCTTGGAGAAGTATTCGTGCTATATCGTCGGCTCAACATGACTCTTCTCTGGCAGTGCGACGAAGTCAAGCCTTTCTGCGGCAATTGTGTGCGGAGGACTGTGCCTTGCAGATTCCGCAGCAATGCACCGGCAACCCGATCAGAAGATGCATCGGCAGCAAACAGTCCATCGCAAGGCTCCGACTCGACGATCGCACAGCTATCGTTGGATAGTGCCATCTCAACTCCGGCGGCTCATGTCATATCCTCAACCGCCTCAACTCCGCCGGTTCCCTCCGCGGCCGGCGTCGGAACGCCGAACATCTTCCACTTGGAGCTGTGGCATCACTGGCTGACCACCGCATGCGTGACCTTCTCCGAAGATGAGAACAGAGTCGGCATGTGGCGGGAGACGGTGCCTCAACTTGCCGTCCGCCACAGCTATGTCGCACAGCTTCTCCTCGCGCTGTCTGCGCTGCATCTTGCCCGCTCGCAGACCGTCCGTCGAGCTCTCTGTATGGCCACTTCAACGGCTCTGCAAAGCAGCGCCATAGATGGTATGATCGATGGACTGGCCGCCAGTCCCGACAGTGGCCCCACACGCTCCTTGTTCATCGCTGCAACGCTACTCTGCTTTTGCAACTTGGCCAAAGGGCCGCAAGATGGACAATATCTTCTGTATGCAGATACTGCAGAGCCGGAATGGCTGGGACTGCTTCAAGGCGTGAAGTCCATCCTTGCGGAACATCGCCATGTTCTGGCTGATCTCTCGGACGAGGACGGGAGGGCGGGAGATGTGGAGGAGAGTGTCGGGCCTGACCTTGCTCTTTCGGGATTTTCTGCATGTTTCGACAAATTGAAAGCCAGCATCGAGAGCCTGCGCGCCGAAGATGAGTCGTTCGCAAAGTACTCCCGCCCTGTGGACGACCTGCAGACGTGTTCCGACACTGCCTTTCGGCGCCGTCAAGGCTCAGATGTCATCAGAGTACACTCACCTGCGGTGTTTGGTTGGCTGTATCGATTGGACGCGGAGTATCTGAAAGCTCTCCAGGACGGGAAGCCCATGGCACTGGTGATATATGCTTACTACATGGTCTTGTTTGCTCGACTGGACCAATTCTGGTTTGTCGAGGGCTGGGTTGATCACATCATGGAGGACATCCGACGGAGGGTGCATCATACGTATAAGCATTGGATGGAGTGGCCTTGCTCTCTTGCCCAGTCGGCAGAGTCGCAATCTGCCGGAGGTGGATTAGCCGGGAGCTTCATCAGAGGGAGAAGCACATCCTGCAAGATCGACCAGATGACGAATTGCAGGTTGCGACATGCCTTTTCTTGAAGCATGGAAAAGAGAGGCAGCTTACAAGCTTATATGCAAGCTGCACTCTTGATCCAGATGTACCTATCATGGCACGATCGAGTGACGCCAACCCGGGTGGGTATTTTGATCGCTCATAACGGGGCGCGTAGCTGGCGAAGGAGCCGGGAAACGCGCTCAAAGAGATTGAGAGACGGTTTGAACAACATGCAGACCTGCTGTGATAAAGGCACGGTGACGACGCATGATTGACAACGACTACGCATCTTCAGGATTGCTGGAACAACCATGTCAGAACAGGAATTCTGCCCAGATCGTCCGCCTGGTTGAGATGATCACATTTGAGAGAGCATTTCAAGGAACTCGTCGATTGGATTCGCCAAGCGAGCACGCAGAGTTGTCACACACCAAGCCACCGGGTTGAACGCTAACCGACTGCGTGGGTTGATGGGCGTGCGCGGATTGCTGGCCAGACCAGACCAGACCAGCCATTATTGCGGCTTGATTCCTGCATGGACATTGGGCAAGGACGGTTTTGTTCAATCCGTTCGACGCACGCAATCGATGTGAGCCTTGACCGACTGATCGGTGCAACTTGCTCGACTTGGATCAGTCGACTCCTTGCTTCATTCCCTCTCCAGCAGCATCGTCGTGATCGAGATCCAATACACTGCCACATCGATTCGTGCGCCCCATCTCCACGAACAATGGTACACACCACGCACCACAGCGACAGCCACACCTCGGACTGTCATCATCATCGTGCACGAGTCGCAAGTGCGCATGATCTTCTCCTCCGTGGGACGCTAGAGACGGCATTGGCAGACCGAGGTGGATTGATTGGGTAAGTTCGACCCTTTGAAGCTCAGAGTTCGCACCTTCACCCGCGCAAAACCTAATCGTCGTCGCCAAAGTAGGCAAATGCGATTCGCTCCACTCTTTCATTTCCCGGTTTCTCGTACGAACCACGTCACACGGGAGCGCCACGAAAAGCAAGCCCCCTGTATCCCCCTTGCGATATATCGCGATCTGCCCTGGGATCCTCTCTTCACAACCCTGCCCTTCTCCACCTGTTCGTCCCTACCGAGACACACCAGATCGACCTCACCTCTCGCCGAAACGAACAAATAAACAAAGAACGAACGAAACCCACAGGATCGTCAGCAACAAGCAACAATGGATATCGACGAGCCGCATGGAGGCCATGGCTTCGGCCATCTCATGAAGAAGATTCCCGCGACCGCACGAGGACATATCGTTGCAGTTGTTGGAGAGGCCGTGGGAACATTCTGTTTCTTGTTCTTCGCCTTCACCGGTACCCAAAGTGCCAATGTTGCGTCCAACCCCAACACGGGTGACACGGTCATCACCACAACTCCCCAGAAGAACCCGGCACAACTCCTGTACATTTCGTTGGCTTTCGGTTTCTCGTTGGCTGTCAATGCATGGGTCTACTTCCGTATCAGCGGTGGTCTTTTCAACCCTGCGGTATGTGGTCCTGAGCGCCCATTCAATCAAGAACTCACTGACCGATCGACCAGGTCACTCTCGGTATGATGCTCATCAAGGCCATTACTCCCGTCCGAGCGGCTCTGCTCTTCATCGCCCAGATGGTCGGCGCAATCGTTGCGGCATACGTTGTTCAGGCGTTGTTCACCGGCGGATTGAATGTCAGCACGACTCTCTCCGACACCACGACCGTTGCCCAAGGTGTCATCATCGAGATGCTGTTGACTATGCAATTGGTCTTCACCATCTTCATGTTGGCTGCGGAGAAGCACACCGGTAACTTCATCGCGCCTGTCGGTATTGGTCTCTCGCTCTTCATTGCAGAACTCACTGGTAAGTCGCCCCGCATTTGCTTCTCCAACACGTCCGACCGAGCTGACCGATTCAACAGGTGTCTTCTGGACCGGCGGCTCCCTCAACCCAGCCCGCTCCTTCGCTCCCGACGTCGCACTCGCCAGCTTCAGCTCCGACCAATGGGTCTACTGGGTCGGACCATTCGCAGGATCCATCCTCGCCGTCTTGCTCTTTAAGCTCGTCAAGTCGCTCGAGTACGACACCGCGAACCCCGATCCTGAGGCTGCGCTGCCACCTGCTGGTGGCCCTGTCAATGATGGTCCTAGAGAGTCGTTGAACCCGGGAAGGAGCTCCGACTCCGATGCTACCGCTATGAAACATTAAAAAGCACGATAACCTTGGCTCAAATTGATGGAGGATGAAATATTACGACTTTTGCTTGAGAATTGAGTTCAGCGCGGCGTTTGGAGGGGGAGGCATGTATATACACTGCCTGCGGTATACATGATGTTTGCACTGTGAGGAGGGATTCGATGCGCTTGTTTGTGAGATGTGATGCTTCACAGATGTCAATACCGACGCACAGCGGACTGTCGTCTCCTTGGCTCCCGTCCGGCTCGCGAATCATGATTGAACTCCTCGACCGCACAACTGGATGCAACGATGTCGCAATCTTGCGCCGCAAGTGAGCCACGTCATTGCTTTAGCTGTCAAGGAAGCAGCAAGACGTTGTACGCTACGGCCATCCGCTGGAACGATTTCTTGTATCAAACAATTCGGCAAGACAGTAGCACGACAGGAATACTGGTAGGAACCCAAGACATGACGACAGCCTCAGCTCTTCAGCAAACGCACGATCATCGCCTCGTACGCATTCGCTGGATCGGTTTCGAGGCCTACGATCTTGGCTGCATCGTCCCATTTTCGTAGCCTGTAAGTCTGTCAGCAACCGGCTTGATCGAGTCGGCGAATGATCAAGACACGTACTGGCACATCTCGTCGCACCAAGGATTCGCAGCCCACTCATTGAGCTCGTCGCCTCTCATGGGCCCTCCTTGAAAAACCAGCGACTTCTTGCTCGCTTCCGAAAGCGTATCGTGATAGGCAGGATCGGTACCGCAGAGAAATCTCTTTGCTGCAACATGAGACCCTACGAGGAAGCCGACTTTCTTCGAGAACCCCAGTCGGGTGAGGTATTATTCCCCGATACGTTCGTGTCCTACTCGTCCGACACCGGCGGCGGTTGAGTCGTGTGTGGAATTCATGCTCTGCACCTCGTGTGCGATCCATCGAATCTCGTGAGCTGGCAGGAATTGACCAATGTCGTGGAGCAGCGCTGCAATTACCGCCTCGTCATTGGCGTTTTTGAACTTGGCTTGGTGGGCGGCTTGGAGGGAATGTTCGAGTTGTGAGATGGGCTCTCCTATGTAGTCTCCTTGTCCTTTGGTGTTAAGGAGGTTGATGAGGTATGCGGCCTTTTGTTCGGGAGACTCCATGATGGGCTCTTCGAATGGGAGTGGCGATCACTGGCTGACTTTCTGTGGCGAAGGTCGTTCTTAGATGTTGGGCATCTACCGTAGGTCGTGTCAATGTCGTCCATTAGACCCTTGCCCACGTGTTCGGGCTGGCTCAACACTCGGAAAGAAGACCGATGACTACTAGTCGGTAGAGATCGGCGCTTCTCGCACTGGCTTCGCCAACGTAGCGGCGGCATGTGGCAGTTTCGGAGCGACACGGACAAAGGGAGTGATGAGTTCGCTGGGTCGTTGACCTGCCTCCTCTGGCCCGGAGTAGTGTCGCGAGTCCGAGTGACATACTGCAGTGGGACGGTCGAGTAATGCTTTCGAGGAACATACACTGTTGATTAACTAATACGGTAAACCATGCCTCACTTCCCACTCTGTCCCCAGACAGACAAGTCTCACTATATCGCCAAAATGCCCACTTACGTCCAACCTCTCCTCCGGAGTCCAGATTCCGGTGCGGGAAAGTGAGGCGTTACACCAACCCCCGTCCTTGCTGCCACGCCGGTCTTGCAGGTTTCCTATTCTTATCCACAATTGACCTGCGCAAGCTTCCATTTGCCGCTCTTTCTCGGGTCCAACCTATTTCGACAGATTAGACAAACATTGGGAACCGTAGAGAAACTCGTTGTTTGATACTTACTCGGCACACCCGTACGTCGGTCCCTTCCACGGACTCTGCCCGTTGTGGGCGCCCACACCGTTCGGTCCTTGGAAGGGTCCCATGCTTGTACCTTGAAATCCCGGGCCGACGAAATTGCACTGCTGATTCTGGTCGGTGTAGAACACAACGGTACAGTCCTTCAGCAGTCTGACTTCCGCGCTTTGGGCGTCAAAGGAATTGGGGACGCCTGCCGGTTTTCCGCACGACAGCGCTTCGTTTCCGGTCATTCGGTGTGATTCTTGTCCCTGGCAGTGCGGTCCGGACCAAAAAACTATCTCGTAGGTGGTGTAGGCGTAGACCATGCCGAGGCTCGAGAGGATCACTCCTGCGATGGGGATCTGCATCGTGATGGTGATGATGAGTTGTCGGTTGTGTCCGAAGCTTGGTAGGTTGAAGGTCGAGGATGGAGAGTGGGTTTTTTTTGTTTGACCGTCCTGGTTGAAGAAGGAAGGAGGTTTGGAGGATTGGAAAGAGGGAAGGACAACCAGCAAATTCTTATACGAGGGAATGTTGACACTAGTCGTGGCAGTGTCCTGGCGGAACCAGAGGGAGTGACCCAACCGGACATGCTACTGCCCTGCAGAATGGGAGTGGAGGACGGTGCTCTGTGCGAAAAGTAAGGCGCGCACCTCGTATCCCACAGACTCCGGATCCAAAGCATGTGAAGCAGTCAGTGCCTGTACCCTGGAGACGATGCCGACATCTCCGGTCGAATGCTATCTTCTGTTCAGCCCTTTCTTGTTCAGAGCCGGAAGAGTCGGATGAATTCCTTCGCGAAAGCTCGAAATCCGTACCTGCACATCGAATTGGAGCTTCCGGGAGGAGTAGGTCGAATTGCAGAGTCGAGAGGGTTTGTCGATACCCGCCCAAAATAGGCCTCCGATGGATTTTACCGTCAGCACCGCTTCCCGTGATGCACTCCACGGTCTGTACTCCGCAGACCCCGCCCGAACAGGCAGCATGCCTGCTTAATTAAGGCAGTGCTTCGCCAAACCTAGGCACCGCCGGCGCTAGGGATGGATCGGTAGGAAATCG